>JAULCE010111542.1:0-12429 GCA_032359355.1 Macoma nasuta | reverse complement strand
CGCTAGGTTTAGTTATAGATTCGCTTCCAAGTATGTTTGATTCTTATTAATATTTGAAGATCTATTAAGACGACGTTTATTACTTCTGTTTACAGATAAAAACGTATTGATACAATTAAAAGCATTGATATTTTCTGTCGTACAGGTCAGATACATGTACTCATCTAACTAACAAAGCGTCTTCTTACAGATGTAAGTCGGACTGACTGTTCGCATGTGCGAACAGCATATATTCCTCGGCTTCGCCTCGGAATGTGTTGTTTGCTCATGCGAACAGTCAGTCCGACTAACGTCTGTAAGAAGACGCTTTGTTAGTTAGACTCGTACTGTATCTATAACTTAGAGCTAAAAAGCAATTTTTCTCATATTCCAATTGCACATACAATATAACAAGGACCAATATCAATGACTATCTGCATCATTTCCTGAAAAAAGGCATCCGAACCTGTCTTCTTAATTTCAGAAATGTCTGATTTTAGTTAGTTTTGTTTTTTTGTTAGGTTTTACAATTTGTAAATTCAATCAAACTTTTTTGATCCCCTTTGTGTTGTTTTTGAATTGTTGCACGAATGTTCATAGGCAAGATTTAATAAATAAAAAAAATCCAATTTTCGTTTAATATTGTTGACATTTATACTTAAATTAAGGTGTTTGCTGTTTTTTTTTCAGTTCATAATGTTTAAAAATGTCACAGAAGCATATCAAATGACACGGAAGCTAATATTGAATTATTTGCATCATAACCGAAAAATAAAATTCTGCCCTCTCTTAATTGCAGATATTCGTATCAACTGTAAAGCAGCCAACAAGGGCACGACCGAACGGTCACAATTAAAAAATCCAACGTTCTCATGTCGTTTCCGTATTTCACAGTAGTCATCATGGAGTATGTCCTGTCGTCACACAAGCGAAGAGGGAAGCGTGATGGCCAACTTAAAAGGGTTGACCACAAAAAATGCAATGGGTTGTAATAGTGTTATTATTTTTAATACGTTTCATAAACAAAGTGTGTAAATGGGTATGTCCAGCTAGTTCGCGAAGCTTGTAAATCACATCACCATACCGTTGTGGGTGTGACATACTTTGTCGCAGGAATTTAAGACATATTCTGTTTGTGTTTCTTATCAATGTATTGTATGATACAAAGGAAAACAATCATGTTAGAAGCATTCTTTTCTTTACAGACTTGACTGAAACATTTATTTGAATTTGTGTGGATGATTTACATATTATATCTGATGAAATTGCATAGAACATCAATTAAATATATTACACATCTATAGTGAATATTATAAACTGGTCGTATATGGACACACGATTAACAGTTTTTTGAAAGTGGCAACAACCTCTCAAGTTAAGAAAGTGGTTTGAAAGGGGGAACTTTTTATATTGTTTATGGATACTCTGAATATTGTGTTTGATCGTATAAAAAACTGTTTATGTATAAAATGCGAGAAACAGTATAATCAAAAGCAAACTGAGATCTCAATCATATATTTGCATCATTCAACGAACTGTTCACATTCAGCCTAGACTTTCTCCCTACATTCCAAAACACATGCTGTAAACTGTTTTGCAGACTGCAATTAAATCATATGTTTGCTACTGTATTATTATTTATCGGCGGAATGTAGTCTAGTGGTACGGCGCTAGACTCTTGATCAAGGGGTTGTGAGTTTGATCTCCCGCTGGACCAGTCTTTCGGATGAAACCGAGGTCCCATGTATCAGTGCTATACACTGGGCATGTTAAAGAACCAGAGAGCTCCTTCGAAAAGAGTGGGGTGTTCTTCTGTATCCGCTTACCTCTGTCTGGTAAGTCCAATTAGGCCAAAAGTTGGCATAAACGTACGTAATAAACAAAAACTACATAAAAACTACTGTATTATTTGAAATCAGTTGAGCAAAATAGTGTGGAGTCTGATCAGCAGTCAAGTTATGTCGTTGATCGAAATTCAACTGTTTGGAAAGATAAAGTCAAAGTCGGTGACTAATATATATAAATCTCAATTAGAACATCACCATAGTGAGGAGCCTGATCAGATGCCTAGCTACCCTTGTCTTTTATCTGGAGAGGTGTTTAATTAAAATGAATGGTATAATGTATAGGAAAATACTAATTTAACAAGATTGCAGTCTGAAGGACAGCTACATCCACCACCGCATTACGTCAGTAACATAAAAAGGATTTCTGATTGTTTATATGGGAATGCATGTCCAACAGCTAATGTTCTCATTTTACATTTAAAAAACACAGCATATATCAAAATTTACAAATCCGTAAACAATATCCGAAATAGTAACACTACGCTGCACTTTCTCTCATTGTATGCATTCTTCAAAAGGAAGAAAGTCAATATTCATATAGAGAAAATTGCAGACTCGATTTTATTTAGTCTGTTCATGAGAAGTAATTAAAGACGCAACACTACTCACGCCTCAAAGCACCGGCCTAAGCGGTATTTAGTTTTCAAAACTAAAAGTGTTGAAATTCATGATCTCGAAGGACCAGAAAGTATAACAACACTGAGAATGAAGTACAGGGCGACATTTTACGGCCGCCACACAGCACTTAACATTAGTCCTGCTGTTGTGAAATAAATAAGTTATATTAAATTCAATCTAGAAGTTTTCAAGGTATACTACGGACAAGAAAAAATGACAAAGGGCAAAAAATACCTCCGTAATTAAGCAAAAAAAAGGTATGGTTCTTTTCTGACTGAGCTTTACCATTGTATGAAGATAATGAAATTCCATCAAGTAGTTTGCAAGTAAAGCTCCGAACAAGACAAAGTAACACAGGGCAATTACTCCCTACTTAAGCAAATACTAGTTATGGCTCTTGTACACTGCACTTCCTTTATTTAGCTCTACCATTTTATGAGGTTATAATTATTTTTCTAGTCATTCTCCGGATAAGAAAAAGTAACAAAGGGTAATTATTACTCCGTAATTCAGCAAATAAGCGTTATTGTTCTTTACACTGCACTTTCTCTCATTGATCTCTACCATTGTATGAATTTCCATCCAGTAGTTTTTAAGTTATGTTCCGGACAAGAAAGTGTTACGGACGGACAGACAGACGGACATACGGAAGGTCGAACGGAATGACAGATGACATATGAAGGCCATTCCTATAATCCCCACTCCGCTCCGGGGGATCAATGATGTTTAACATGTAATATCATGTTACGAAATGTGTATTGTAAAGGTGAAATGTGAAGCATATATGCATATTTTATCTGGCTGTATAGTACCTCTTACAAAAGCACATTCTACTGTTTTACTATAAACTGTTGATTTGAGTTATTTTCCCCAAACAGTGATAAATCCATAAAATAAATATTGTATCATAATATATATCATTAAGTCGGATATTTTCCCCAAAATAGTGTTAGATTATTATACAATAATTGAATTGAATTGAATATACAAGACATATGCTTAGCAACTCACCACAGGTTTTTATTATGCAATTATATATTTGTAGTTGAGTATTGTGTCTCACTGTCTGGTAAAATCAAATCTAAATACCTGTTTCACATTTCAAAATATCCTAAAGTATTCGGATCCTAGTAAATGTCCTCTTCTAAATCTAAATATTGAATGTTCCTGAGCACATTTAAATTTAATTTCCACACTTCATAAAGTCCAGTAATCTACAAAAAGTTTGTCACTTAATAATATCCAAAGAATAATCCAGAATATTAATCCGGTAACGCCATATAATGACTGTTGACTGACCAAAGATAACCTTACAAAGCTGCAATACCTTATATATACTCTATCAACTTTCTAGAAAGATATGGAAAAAATCTTGTATAAGCTTGATGCCAAAATAATATTATGTTATCAACTGTTTACAAGCTTAATGCCAAATATAGATTTCGAGAATAATTTCCAATATTCTTAACATTCCAGAATTTTCCATATCATAACAACATATATGTACACTATTAACCTTCTACTAGTTTCTACAATTTACAATAAATTCCATAATATTCAAAAATGTTCCAAATGTTCTAAATATAAATATTATTGGTAAACAAGTGCTCATAAACAATAAACATCATTTTAGATATCAACACAAGTCCCATAATTAAAAACATAAGCTGTTTACGTAACACTACGAAGTGTGCCAAATGTTTATCATGTTTTGGATACAGCTAGTTAAACATCCGTAATCTATACTTGAATGGCGTTAGATATATTTTGAAAACAAACAGTACACTATGAACGACGATTTGTTCAAGGCTCAGTACAATCAGAGAATAAAAGATCACTATGAACAGACAAAATATGAAAATGATACAATATTTAAACTTTTATTAAACTATACCCTTTCCTCCAAAAAAGCGCCTGTTAGCGCCCTTGTAATTGATGGCTATTGAAAACATGGAGAAAGCATTTGCTCATAATGAGCATGTTTTTATTTTCCTACAGTGATTTCTATCCATTCAAAACTGGCATGTTTCATTTGCATAGTTTTTCATATATTTCATTAGATAGTTTCTTGTGGATAATTCTAAAAGTAGCTGGTGGAGGAAATGATTAAATTATTGCTTTTTGTTAGTTTAGAAATTTCATGGTAAACATTATATGTTAAAGTCATACTTTAATGATAGAGAAGGGCATACATTATAATTTATTACTAGAAGATAGAAAACGTATTTATTGACAAACAGTTTGGAGGATGCATTCCACCTTGAAATGATGTTCCAACTGCACCATGGCATTAGGATGGCACTATTTAGAGGGACTACTTTAAAAATCTACACTTCGTTGTTTGGCTTGTTCTTTGTTTATATGATATTATTTTTAGTTGTTCGACTAAAAGAGTAGCTCGTTACACGCGCTGGTTTAATGCTATGCGTGCAATTTTCCCCTTTTGATTGAATGTGCGTTAGTTTCCATAAGTATTTATTTGTTAAGCATACCATTTGTATGAACCAGGACTTGAGGTTTGCCTTATTAGAGGGACTCCTTTCAACTGCGTTGTTAGGTTAATTTTTTGTTCATATGGAAATTGGCGACATCTAAATAGCAAGCTCATTACATGAGCTGCTATAAAAACACATCAAAGCTGATAATGTTTTTTTTGTCTAAAAGATAAGATTTGCATTTGTTTAGACAAGTCTATCAGATTCTTGCGCATCTTATGAAACCTTTTTTAATGTATTCAACTTTTGTATGTATTTAAATATATATTGGAATTTTTGTCCCATCATTAATATCACTATCAATTTGTTAATGAATTGTAAATTTAACATTGTGGGTAAAGTCCGGATAACTGATCAAGCCATAAATGAATTGAATTGAATTTCAACGGCACATGCCGGCTTGTCTGAATTTGCATGGTCACAGTTCGATAAAACCAGGGAATACATTATGCATAATACAATATGCATCCATATTTTAACAATCACATATCATTGTTGTCTGCACAATATCGATATTTAAGGTTTGTCAATTAAGACGTGTAATCAGAGTGTCAAGATGTTTGAGTCTTTTCTAATGATTTTTGTTATTACACCTATGTTGTTTAAAACAACACTAGTAAATAGTGTTGCACCACTTGGATTAGATGTTACAGTATCCAACCAATTGTCAAAATCACCATCATCGTCTTCAGATATGGCTTCGTACTGACATGTTTCTGTCAATGGCTTCCGCGCAGGTTTGTCTGGCTGGAGGACGACATTCGACGCAGACTGCTGGGCTGTAGTTTTGTCCATTTTGTGGATTAAGGTAAGGTGCTTTTTCAGGTACCCTCTGCGTATAAACTTTGACGGACAGTTTGGCATCACACACTTGAAATGCAACAATCCATTATCATGCTTCTCTTTTACGTGGCGGCATAAGTTACGCTTATTCGCGTATATGCGACCACATGTGTCACAAGTGAACGGCATGGCTGGGTTTTGAATCTGATAACGTTTGAAGAGTTGAACTAAGTCTGAAGTTGTCGAAGACTAGAGCGAAAATGATCAGTTCGAACCATGTGCTCATCGTGCACGGGCAAAATCACTTCCGCTGGCTCCGCCAGCTATTGTTTAGCCTAGGTCTCCGCCAGCGATAACAATAGAACCTTAGGTAGAGAGCCCGGGGGCATTAATTCAGCCGGCTCCGCTCAGCCCTTATACATAAGTATCGTAAGCGGAGCTGATCTGGTATGTACATATACTTGTATAAAACGTATCCGTTCATTTCTTTGCAACATGTACCCTTTACAAGAGCTTGTATATACATGTATGCATTTAAAGGATGGTTGTAATTGCTTTATTGGGAATCAAATAAACGTGTATATTGACTATCTACACTGGCATATAAAGTTACTCATTCAAAGATCACCTTTATTAATTGTCTTTATTGAAGTATTCACTCAGTTTGACTTTCGCTTGTTCGGCGGCTGGTCGTTTGGGTCTCGAACACCGGTCCGATGACTCTGGCGTGTTTGAGTCGTGTCTAGCATCGACGTTCCCCGATACTTCTATTGGGTATAGTAAGTTAAGGGGTCGACCTATGACACGCCCTGTGTGAGTCTGTACTTTAGCAGACCTGGTTTGACCATCACGGCTCTTGATAAGATCCGTAATCTTTCCAAATTTCCAACATCCT
The DNA here is from genome assembly GCA_032359355.1 of Macoma nasuta. NCBI lineage: Eukaryota > Metazoa > Mollusca > Bivalvia > Cardiida > Tellinidae > Macoma > Macoma nasuta. The sequence continues at coordinate 5,812 of JAULCE010111542.1, read as the reverse complement.
CGGGGAACATCGTCCTTGATAAGAACTACGTCACCTACCCTTGGTAAGAAGTGTGACTGTATTCTATGAGATTTGAGCTTTGTTTGAGTTCGTTCCCGGAGGCTAAGCAGATATTCTTCTCTCCACATCTTCCAAAATGAATTAAGGAGCTTTTGCCCCTTTTTCCATATTTGGAGGAGCTTTTGCGCAGAGCTTTCATACGGTGTATAATCCGTGTCACTGTCAACATCTACACTTGGTATTCCAATTTTTGGATTCAACGTCAAAAAGCTCGATGGCGTTAACGTAATCATTGAATTGACGTCGTCGCCAACGTACGTGAGTGGCCTTGTGTTTATAACTGACTCGATCTCTTTGATCAATGTTTGCATTTGCATTTCTGTGAGAAGATTTCGGCCGATGGTTTTTCTCAGTGACCGTTTTACAAGGCCCACAAGCCTTTCATAAAAGCCACCCATCCATGGTGCTAGCTCTATGTTAAATATCCAATGTATACCGTTTTGTGAGGCATAGTCTTGTACGTCTTCAGTTTTCAAGATATTGTTCCATATGAGGTCCACGGTCTCACTGGCCAGCTTAAACTGGAGTGCATTGTCACTAAAAACTACTTCCGGTTTTCCCCTAGAGGCAATAAATCGACGCAGACACATCAAAAATTGTTCTGTGGACATGTTCTGCACAAGTTCTAAGTGAATCGCTCGAGTAACAAGACATGTGAACAAACAAATCCAGACTTTGCTTGTTCCGTCTGCTCCTTTTATATATAGCGGACCCAGATAGTCTAAGCCAACCTTTGAAAAAGGAGGTGACTCGGTCACTCGTGACATTGGCAGCGGAGCCATCGGTGGCATTTTGTAAGCTCCGCCCTCGTTGCGCCTGCACACAAGACACCGTCGTATAACGCCCTTTATGGTAGTGCGTCCGCTAGGTATCCAAAATCTAAAGCGGACCCTGCTTAAGGTTTGTGATACTCCACTATGCAAAGTTTCCTTGTGCATTTTGTCTATCATCATGTGTGTGAGTCGTTCACCCTTTGGCAAAAGAATAGGGTACCTGGCAGCTTCACTTAGATTGGCATTTTCTAACCGTCCCCTACACCTGAGTAATCCATTTGGATCTACATATAGACCCAATTGTCTCTGCAAGTTGTTTGGTTTCTGTTCAGAGATTGCTACAAAAGTGTCTCTGAAGCACTTTTGCTGAACATATGTAATCCACAGGTGTTCGGCGCGGTCCAGTTCCTGTTTTGTTAACACCCCACGTTCAGTTGACTTGTTTCGAAGTTTGCTGATAAATCGAAGTGCAAAAGCAGTAACTCGAACTAACTTTGTAGCTGACGAGTACTTTTCACTTTCGATTTCAAAGGGGGGTAACTCCGTTTGTGTAGATGCTCCGTCAGGAGATGCTCCTTTGAGCTTCTTATCTGAATTTTCTGCTCCTTCAAGAACATGTTCAGCTGATTGTTTTTCATGCAACTTTTTGGCTAATTCAGACTTTCTGTCCAAGTCTTCGTCGAGGTCTTTCTCAGAGCTCGGCTCTATCTGCCAGATATAAACTTGTTGTGTCAGCCACTCTGGTCCATGCCACCACAGTGTCAGCTCCTTCAACTGATGTACAGATGCGCCTCTTGTGGCGATATCTGCAGGGTTTTCAGATGAAGGTATGTGGTGAAAGCTGATTGACGACTGCCGTTTGATTTCTTTCACTCGGTTTGCTACGAACACAGAAGACACGTTTTCTGAAGTGATCCAGTGAAGAACGCACTGGGAGTCAGTCCAAAGATGTACATGATCAACTGGCAAATTCAAATTGTCCTTCACAAACTTGATACATCTGACCCCAATTACAACCGCCATGAGCTCCAATCTGGGAATCGACATCTGTTTTGTCGGTGCAAGTCGAGACTTTGCGAAGATAAGGTCACACCTTGACTCATTGACACCTGTTTGATGCAGGTGTATAGCAACTGCGTATGCTTTTGCTGATGCGTCGCAGAAACAAAATAGCTTGTATGACGATTTTCCACAACCAACCTGAGCGATGCACCTTGGTACGGCAACGTTTGGAATTTTGGCTAACTCCTGTCTTATTGTATCCCAAAGTATGACGTCATCTGATGGTAAATTGTCGTCCCAGTCTAGATGTTTGCTCCAAAGACTTTGCATGAGCACCTTCCCCCTCAAAAGCACTGGGGTGAAAAATCCCAGCGGATCGTAAACGGACGCTAGCTGTCTCAGTACCTTCCGTTTGGTTGGATTCGCAGTGTCATTTAACACTGGAGATTCTTTTAGTGTCAGAGTGTCATTTTTAGTGTTCCACGTGTGGCCAAGAACCTTGATACACTCAGACTTGGCCTTGTCTGTATCGGGAATCACACTGTTGACAAAATTACTATTTGTTGACCATTCTCGAAGATTCATGGCAGCGTCATGGAACATGGCTTTTGATGATGTATAAAGCTCGACCCCTTCACCTTCTGTATGTGTGCCTGTGATGACATTGTCAACGTATATGTCATTCTTAAGCTTGTTTGCGATGTCATTGTCATATTTGTCTAAGTGACACTCTATTGTAGCTCCAAGAATGAAAGGGCTTGAAATAATCCCAAACGGAACACGACAAAAACGGTATTCTTGCAAGTTGTCACAGCCTGTGCTGGGATTTTCACAGTCTTTTAGCCAAATGAATCTAGTTGCATCTCGCTGATCTGGCTGAAGTCCTACTTGAAGGAAAGCTTTCTCAATATCCGCCACAATAGCAATATTGTGAGTGCGGAATCTCATAAGTATGCCGCAGAGGTCATGCAACATAACTGGACCCCTGTAGAGGCATTCGTTGAGGCTTTTATTTTTGTCACACGTCTTGGCGGAGGCATCATATACCAATCTCAATTTTGTTGTCGACTTCTGAGGAGTTACTACTGCATGGTGTGGAAGATAGTGTTTGACAGCATTGGTACTATTTCCACTCACCTTTTCAATAACTCCTTTTGATAGCTGATCCTGTATAACGGAGTCGTACTGTTTCAGTAGCTCTGGTCTCCCTTGCATTCTTGATGCTGTAGATTTCAGCCTACCAAGAGCTAATCCGCGATTGACAGGGAGATCGGGATTTTCTTCCTTCCATGGCCAGGTAACTTGATAACGACTGTCTTTGAACTGTATAGTCTCTTTGAATTTGGCCATGGCAGTTTCGTCATCATTTTGTCTAGGGTCGTCAAGTATCCCGATAGATTCAATTGCCCAGAAATCCTCGAGATCGGGCTTCTTTGGAACATCACTATCCACTGAAGAGAACACATTTGAGTTTGTTATTCTAGAAGCATCAGTCCCATAGGTAAGTATGAGCATTCCAATGTCATTCTTTTCAGCTTCCTCTTCACAGGCTTCATTGATGCGACCGGTAAGTAACCAACCAAATTTGGAATTTAGAAGGTACAAACCAGGCTGTATCTCTATCCTCTGTGGCAGGACAACGTCAAGGTAGTAGTCGTTTCCCACCAACAAGTTTATGGTAGAGTATTCATTTGTGGTAGGAATGGTGTCCGCCAGGTCAACACTGCTCAGGATGTGCTGTATGTTCTCAGAGTGAGACAGATTTACAGCTTTCCTTTCTATTGTCCCTGTGATGTCAGGCACAATATTAGCAGTTATGCTCAGATATTTCCCATTGGTCAGCTTCAGACTCAATTTGGTAGTCGGCGTTTTGATCACTTTTGCTTTATTACTACCAAACGTGACTAGTTTTATTTCTTGCATTTCTCCTCTAACGAGGTCAAGCTGCTCCGCCAGGCGCTCCGTCACATATGTCCTTTGTGACCCCGAATCTAGGAGGAGTCTAATCTGGCGGCTGTTTTCACTTGTAGGACATTTTGCCTCTGTTCTTGCAGTCTGCATGAGGACAACCTCACCAGATGACACGAGAACATTTTCGTGATGTACATCATTATTTTCAGATACAAGTTCTTCTGAAACGTTTGCACTTTCTGCTCGTCTTGTGGGAATGTGTACACTAAATTTGGCGGGACAAAGACTTCTGTGATGAACATCCTTTTCACCACAATGTACACACAGTTTTCTAGCCCTACACTCATCAGTTTTGTGTCCAACTTTCAGACACTTGTAGCATGCACCTTTCAGCAAGCGTTTTCTTTCTGGAATCGTTTTGTATTTCGTACATTCATCACTCCAATGAGAGTTCGTACAGTATCTGCACTTGTTTGCATAAACACTGTTTTTGCTGTCTCCAGAGATTAGGGACTCCGCCGAGATGTGCTTTCCAGCGGAGACTGTCTTCTGACCAAACATTTTCGTTGGCCTTGCGCTTTTAATTTCAAAATTGTTGCCACTTTGAAAGTCAATTTTCTGTTTCATTTTGTTTGCAGGCTCTTGTTGGTTGCTTTGTTCAGCGTGTTCACGAGCAATTATGTAATCTCGTAATCGCTGTCGGAGTGTTTTAGCGCTCCATTCGTTTCCTGAGCCTTTCTGTACCTCCAGGTGCAAGAGTACGTCCTTTGGAATTTTCGATTTAACCATTGAAACAAACATGTTTTGATCAATGTTTTCACCTAATACTTCTAGGCTCCGCATATGTTTTTCAACTGTGTCAAGAAAGAGTCGCAAACTCTCGGTCTTGCAGTAGGGCGGAGCAATATTCATCAGCTTGTGATAATGAATATCTATGATTTCTTGTTTCTTTCCGAATCTCTCGTTCAACAGGGATACGGCAATTTGGTAATTTTTGTTACAAAGAGACAATCCGTTTATTGCTGCTTTTGCTTCACCGACTAGCTTTGTCTGGAGATAACTGAATTTTTCAACGTCTGACAGTTTCTCATTTATGTGAACAGTACACTCAAAGGCATCCCAGAATTCTGACCACTTTAATTTGTCACCATTGAAAGATTTAAGTTCTAGTTTGGGCAATTTAACAGATGTTGATGGCAACTTTGATTTAGCAAGTTTGTCAAAAACCTCATGTTGTTCTAGAACTTGTCTTTCAAAGAATTCTGTTTGATGTTTGCTTTGTCGTTCTACAAATTCTTGTTGCTTGGTACTTTGTTCGATCATGAAAGATTGCATTTGACTTGTAACTGTACTGACCTTCTCTTCATCGGTATCCGTTTCTTTAGAAACACGTTTCCATTCCGCTTCAAGTTCTTCAAGATAACCTTCCAGAGTCAGAGAACAATCAGTAGCTTCATCACAGAGAGTAAAGTCATCATCTAACACTTGTTCAATTGCTTCTTCTTCAGACTCGTCTAATACTCCTACATACTTCTCGCACTGATTTTCCACCTTTTCACGGTATCCTTTCAGTATTTTGATACACTTTTTTGTGCTCGTTATTTCCTTATGTAAATCGATTTCCGATATATAATGCCTTGATAATTCCATCCCTTGGACAATTTCCTTTTTCAGACTGTTCCTGAACCTCGTCCGTACAGATTTTATGTACGTTTTGGACGACATTGTTCAGTGTTGTACTGCTGCTCAATTCTGCAACAACTTACGCCAATCTCCTTTTTAGAGACTGTAGGCGTGTTTCCTGAGAGGCAAGTTTGTAGCCGCTCAAGACACGTGACTTCACAGATGTAGCCGCTACGCTGTTTTCACGAACGACAAATCCGTATCCGTCGGTTTTGTTATTTCCTATGTTGTGGTGTTTCACACTATTCACGACACGGAAAGTTCTTAATATTCCCTGGGAATTCCCGGGTTCCGGCACCAAACAAATGTGGCGAACATAATTGTTTGTATTTTTTAAAGTGGGAGAGCGTTGTTAGATTGAATGCCGTCTGTTCGACACACTG
>JAULCE010111431.1:0-12433 GCA_032359355.1 Macoma nasuta | reverse complement strand
ATTATCAATGTTAGCTTTTGGATGTGGATCTTGTAGGGTGTATTTGACATATCTTGCATGATCTATTTTCTACTTTTGAATACAACGTAAGTACTTTATTGTCTAAATTGCATTTTACAGTACGAAAGTTAACCCGTTCCTTTCAGTGCCTCTACAACTACTGACTATTAAAATCATAATAAGTAATGGAGCATTTGCTCGTAACGAGCAAATGTTCCATATCCTACAATATTTTAGATACAAACCAAAAAAGGTATTATTATTTGACCTGCATTTTTATATTTTTTAGAAAATTCTTACCTTGTGGATAATCTAAATTGTTTATTCAGGAACGAATTGTGACCGAATCGTGCCTGTATAAACGGTTTCGGACAGATTATATAGCGTTAGAACCGGTTATTAACCTCCTAAAAACGTATTATGCGCTAAATGATCAACGTGATGCTGTTTAAGTATATATAACGTATATGTTTGTGTCTGAAACTTGAAAGGGTTTGTACGTCATAACTATTTAAGAGCAACCGAGTCGGTATCAACACATTAAATCGTCAATCTAATTAGTTACAACAGTGGACGTCAGTTTAAGAAATACATTACGTAGAATGATATTATGGTCTCAAATGAACATGATTGCATGCGACACTTGGAGCTTGACACAAAATTGCATTGAAAGATGCCATACAGATGATCTTAAAACTACTATTCCAATTTGTCAAATATGCACGTAACTTTTGTATTGTTGCATCTTATCAATATCGTTACAAACAACACTAAATCATATTTTATTTTTACACTTTTGCAATGATATAGAATAGTATCTAGTAGTGTTTTTGATCATTTCTACACCGTCCTCCTACATACGTTTTTCGAGGAAGCCGTTCTAAGTGGTTCGTGTACAGTGATTTGGAATTAGATTTACCGGAAACCACGAGATTTCTCGTTTATCCGGAATATTTCCAGGCAACCAACGTGTTCGGATTAACGAGACATTACTGTATAGTTCTCAATGTTCTATGTACATTTTCTAAATAACCCATGAGTATACTGTTATGACTTTAAATATTCCGGCATACGATGAATAAGTTGTAGTTCTCATAATATCCAAACTATCAAGTATACGTTAATACATTCATTAATTGATTTAAACATTTGATTCATTCAATCTCACCTGACTATTTAAATCCTTAGCCTGCTGCAACAAAATGTCGTTAGCTCAAAACATCGTCGGCTTCATTGTTAAACATTATGGATTAATTAAAAAAAAAACATGCAGCCTGCGAGTCAAACAACTTGGACCAAGATCAGATGCCGAGTTACTTGGCGTCCGATTTGGATCCAGCTGTTCGATAATATTACTACAGTCACAATTTGCAGACTTAGGGTAAAGCACGTTCGGACAACAACTAGTTATATGACCGTGCCAGGACGAACATTACTATCATTTACACGTTCTTCCACGGAAGCGCTTTAAAGCGCATTCATAACTAATGGCTATTGAAAACATTGTAGACAATTGATCATTTACTCGCATCGAACAAATCGACCCCATAGGGCATCGAGGTGCTATGTGCAATTACTTAAAGATTGCACTCAGAACCTTGATGCTCTAAGGGATCGAAATGTTCCATTTCTTCAATGATTTCAATACAATTCGAAAATGGCATTTTTCTTTTGCCTAGATTTTCATATTTTTCATCAGATTCTTTCTTTGTCGATCAGTCTAAAAAAGCTTGTTGAGGAAAGGGTTAATTCGGGTATTGTGATAGCTATATCGAGGAGGCGCCATGAGTATGCTTTACGTGCTAGCTTATAGTTAATGTGACGGTAACAATCATGCGTTTCTGAATGATTTAAGTGCCCAGTTCAGACAAAGTGTTAAAGTAGCTGATGGAGTCATTTAACACAGACAGGAAGCTGGTTTAATGCTGGGTACTATTATGCTACTGTTATAATGGTACTGTTATATTGCTTCATTTGTTATATCAGACTTAGTGACAGCCATCTTTCATCGTTAGTTTGCTGCCAAAAGAATCATCTGCGAAAACATTGTATCTATCATTTTATATTGTGTTGGGAAGAACTGATAGGACGTTGAACCCTTTCCTACACAAGCCATGTTTTAACGCAACCACAAGGGAAATTATCTGATGAAAAATATGAAAATCTAGGCAGAGGAAACGTGCCAGTGTTAGTTTTTATTGGAATCAGTGGAGGATATTAAATATTTGTTCGATACGATCAAAGGCTTCATTTCCTAAAATATTTTAAATAACTATCAGTTAGAGAGACGCTAAAAAGCCTTTCTGTGGAGGAAGGGTTAAGTTTCGTATCCAGACTGTTAATGATTCGACTGCTTATAGCAAAATACAACGTAATATAAGCTACGTTGTAAGGTTCAAAGTCGTACAGAGGCCCGCTCATTTACGGTTGATAATGAGAAACGCTTATATTCCTTTGCCGTTTTACTATAATTATTACGGTTGACAATGAGTAGCACTTATATTCCTTTACCGTTTTACTATAATTACTTAACTGCAAAATCGTTTTGTAAAAACCTTTCATTTATTACACATTATTAATTATACATTGAAACTTTAATTGTAGTCTAATGTACACTATACAAATAAACACTTGCATTTTAATATATGTTGGATTGAATGAGGAAATCGCTCGTGCAGATATATCAACCTAATTCAATAGTCTTAAAAGTCCTTGCGCTTAAATCTTCACCGAGATGTAATGTTATGTTGGCCTTTTTTATGTTTATGATTTGATGGTTGAAGAAGATTGAGTTAACGTTAAAATATGCTTCTTTAGTTTCATCCAAAATGAAACCTTGCGATATAAAGGACGAATATATAGATGAAACGAAAACACGCATAAACGTATTTCATAGATTTTATCTGAATGAGGGAATAGTTTAAATGTTCAAAAGCTACAGGATAGTCTAAAGGCGCATCAATGTCATAAAAAGATGGCGCTATAAACGGGAGCAGATGGCAATATTATTAGTTACACGGCATTTTGGCAAGGTACAGGCTGATATGACCCGTGTAGATATTGTATTTCACAAGGCGTCATGCTGTGTAACGAATTCATTACCAGTCAGAGGCTCAAATGCTTAGCTAAATATCAAAAGAATTGTTAAAATGTACAAAACTCTACATTCTTTAATTTGTTGATTCTACTTTTACTTTCAATTTTTAATGGTCGACGTCATAGTCATCGGGGTAAACCGATCTTTGGCCGAAAAGATCTGGATTCAGTTTTCCAAAGATATTCTGTACTTTTTTACATTTATCAACATAAAACGAAGTATTGTCAAACGCATATCAGCTTGCCATGACCGTTGTTGATAATGTGATCGAAATCCGTTTAGAATATAACGAGCTTAAGGTTTTGAAATTTCGAGATCGAAAGGGCTTAAAATAACCTTTTTTAACGAGTGACGTCATAGTCCACGGGTGAGAAATGACACGGATTCCGTATTATCCGCCCCTGACCGGTAATATGGTCTTGTACACCCTAGCATGGTGACCAATCAAGTTCCTAGACTCTTCTCTGACTTGTTATAAAGTCTCATATCCTGATGTTAATTACAGGCCCGGCATTCACTAAGCGTCTCGAGTCGAGATCATGCACAAACTCAAAATTTCAATCTCAGATATTGAACTCAATTTTATTGCTACTGCACATTTATCTTGACTACCAGTGAAACATGGAATGTTTTACATTGTAATTCAAAAACATGTTAGTTTATACAGAAAAAATTTAGATTATCAAATCAACGTCATCTATAGTATGTTTTGGTTGAATATAATCATCATCACTATCAAACCTATGTTAGCTCTCATGTCTAATTAATGCCAAATGAAAATACTTTATTATAAGCCATCTGGGTCACGTTTGTTCTTCATATCTTATAAAGTCTGAGTAATCCCTGAACATTGGATTGCCTGTACTGAGGTAGCACATTTCAGACAACGTGTCGCGTAGCTTTCCGTCCAATTATCTTCAAGGAAATTTACACTTTTGCGACAAAAGAAGTCGTTTTAGTACTTTTGTCTACCAAAACATTAAACCTGACAGCAGCATGTGCGTGGTTAACGGTAATATTCATTTCATTTTGAGACTTAAATTTGGATACTCAACGATAATATTTAACACAGACAAAAGCTTGGAACACTATCGTTTTACGACCTTTCCTTGTCTTTATACTAGTGTTTGATGTGTTTGTTCACATATTATCGGTTATACAAGCTTGGTGTTATTTAGGCCGTACAGCATTCCAATTTATTTACTTACTTTGGGATTTCAAGGTGTTAACCAGTCTGTTGTAAAATAGTTAGAGCTGCAGATGTGTCCACAAGTATAACACATGTTTATTGTATTGACATACACAAATATAACAAAGCTGTGAAAATCTTTTTTTAAAAAAATGCTTCAACAGTGTAAGGCTTTATCTTACCAATCGTCTGTTCCACTACGTCATTATACACATTACTCCACACATGTTTTTAGATGTATCCCCTATGAAATTTGCTGATAAAAATATGAAATATTGGCTAAATAAAGTGGCATTTTTGAATTCTATTGAACTCATTGTAGACAATGGATCATTTGCTAGCTATGTATAAATGTTCCATTCCAAACATCGTTTTCAATAGTCATCAGTTACAGAGGCGTTTTGCTTCTATGCAGAAAATATGGCACGTGTATACAGTGAAGACAAATACATAGAAGCTGCATTGGTGTAATTTAGCACAAGTCTCTCCGATCAGACAAAACAATTAGCTACGAATTTCAGGTGTAGGTTTAACAACATAATTCAACAAAAAGCATTCTACATGCTTTCAACTTATCTTTCTATAGTGAATGTTATTTTATCAGTAATCGTTTTCAATAGTGACGCGATACATGTTACCTTATATTTTGATATCAGGAACTACATCATGAGACATATTCATATCAGGCAGTACCGACTAATTTTCGTCATTTGACACAAATGACAGTACATCCCCTGTTTGGAATCGTGATGTATAAATAAACATGGTCACCATTGAAACCCTTCACTGCCTGAGTATTTATGCGCATTCGCAATATATTGTCTACTTCATTTTCGAATTTTACAGTTTCACGTAATGTTTGGCAAAATAAATTGTCTTGAGTGTCAAACAGCTTGGATTCGAATGTCTAATTAGGATCAAGGCTTTTTGCATATGACACTTTGGTTTGTGGTAGGCAGTGAAGGGGTTAAATCACACATTTGAAGTTGCACACTGAGCATTACTAATACGGCAACATATCGCGTATTCCCATAAAGAGTGTACGCTGCTGATGGAGTTTATACTAGCACGCTAATGCACAACCAACATAACGGTTTTTTTGACCGTTAAATGCTTTACATAAGCCAGCATCCTGATCATTCATGTGATCAATCGGCAGTGGGCGTGTCTTAAACGCGCGCCACAGTTTTACGATAGTATGGTCCATTGTCGACGTCATATCTTCAAACAATACGGCCTGATATTGACGTGGAACTTTTACGCGTGCTTCCCGTGTCACCACATGCAATGATTACATCCAAAACATGAAAGTATACAATAAAATGCTATTTAACGCTTAATTATTTAGCAATTTATCGGAGTCTATCTTGCTAAACAGAGTATCTTACCGTTTGAAATTATAACAAAATCTATGTTGGATATATTCCATTTTAAGGTACACTTACTGTAAACGGTGCAGTTTTCTTTAGATGTTTATAGGCGTTTTATAGGCGCGTTACGTTTTGCGTTTAAAGCATCTTAAATTTTGATCTTTAAATACATATCTTTGGATTAAACAAGATAAGCAAGATGAATTGCTACACGTGTATCGAACCGAGATGAACCACATATTAGAAAGAACTGCGGTTCGATCTTATTTATTACCTTCAGTGCGGGAATTGTATACGTCCTTTGCAATCAGTTTCCACATCAGAGGGCTCCTAAGGAGCCATCTGATCAGATGTCTGTCTGCACCGGTGGTCTTATTTCAATATTCAGGGTAGAGCATCCCCAGAATGTCAATAAAAAGCAGTCATATTATAAACTTAGAAAAGTCAATTTGAAAATGCACCATTGAAAGAATTATCGTTGACACAATGGTTGTATTGGTTCGTTATTTCACAAAGAACAAAGTGGATGCATCGGAAAGGATAATGTTTTCCAAACACATTATTTAAGTCTTATAATATCGAAGTTGGCGGGACTATTTTTATGAGTTAAAATAACTAGAAATTCGAAATAAATTCTAACTTCGGGATATACGAGCAAATAAAATTAAATCCATTGCTTCTACACGTTTTCACAAAGCAAAATCCTGGGTATTCGGTCCAGAATTTAGGTCACATGAAAGCATTACTTAATCGAGTAAGAGATATCGCAGCACGGCCGCCTTATCTTTCTTCTTAATGACTTGCATGTAAATGTCAATTGTTCTAATGTGAAATATCTCATTTATTTGGTAGAAAGACGATCCAGCGTAGTCATGCGAAAAACAAGACGACCCATAAGCTTACAGAGTGTGCTATTATGTTAGATAATTACCTTTAAGATTATACGCGGAAATAAAATTTTCTCTGGCATTCTAAGCAAAAATAATTGTTTCGTTGACTGCAATCCGTATTGCTTTTTGAAACAGCTATACCAGGGTGGCCATACTACGTGATTTTTGACGTCACTTTTGTTACAACGGCAAGTGAAAAAACGCTTGATTTTGAAAGTGCCGTATTTTACTTATTTCACACTCGATTTTTTTATGACATTTAGCGCAGTCGAAGGAAAACAGTGACATAAAGTCATATACTTCAAACTGTTTGCCATCAGTGCAGTATTTTTGTACCGAAATCATGAATACTTTGAATTGGAATTGCTTGCCGCAGTAACATGCCGATAGTGCATAGTTTTCACGTTTTCGGGATAAAACTACTGCACTGGGGGCAAACAGTATAAGGTATATACAAATATACATACTTACTCCTTCGACTGCGGCATATGACATCAACATATGGTGGGAAATAAGATAATTATCACACTTCCAAACATTAAATCAAGCATTGTTTTTCTTCAAAACTGCTTGTCAGTGTAACCAAAATGGCGTCAGAAACCACGTGCTATGGCCACCCTGTATACAATATGTACTTACAGGTAGCGTTACTGGCGTGAAATAAACGAATAAGAAAACCATACATGTCTTTCATTTTTTGTTTCCCTAGTCGTTTTTTCAGATATTTAAACTGATCAATTCCCAACACAGTTTGTCTCATCTCACCGCGTAATACGGATATGATGAATTGTTCCATTGGCAATTGATTTCTAAACCAGCCCTTGTCAGTATGTTATAAATGTCGGCTGCAATGTTGATATCAATTTGTACCATGTGAGTATTACTATAAATTCGGTAGTTTCAAAATTGCAGTAACATTAAATGCAGCTTCACCTTTTCCTTTACAAGTTATTTTTAGACTTATGTACAAATTAAGAATTTGATAAAAATATGAACATTTTGGCAAAAAAAAAAAATGCCTTTTTTGAATTGTATTTATATCATTGTAGGAAATGGAGAATTTGCTGGTTACGAGAAAATGCTCGATTTCCTACAATGTTTACAATATTCATAAGTTACAAAAGCGCTCAAAGGCGCTTATGTGGGGGAAAGGTTAATTGACGGTGTTCCGGTCTCTTTCAAATTAGCTGGCGGTTCGGCTGTGGTAAATGTTTGAGTATAAACGGCTTCAGAATTCTCAGAAACCACATAAGGCGCTGTAAAGCGCATCATGTGGTTTGTGAGAATTTTGAACCAGTTTGTATATCATATACTCTCGAAAACGATCATATCGATTCGACTCATCTTCGATTCGGTTCCGGTTCGATTTCATTCCGATTTCAATTTAATTATTTTCCGTACTGCACGATTTTTTTTAAAATACTTTATTTAGCATTTGTTGTAAGTTTATAAAATTGATCAAATACCTACCATCTATGCAGTCTTAAATTTTCAGCCAGGAGGACACAAGCAAATAGTGTACGCCCTGATAAATCGAAAATCCCCGTCTTATTCCGGCGATGCCAATCATCCGTGTGGAATAGACAACACGGCCGATGGGTTCCGATTGCACCCTGACCAGACTGACAATCCTGAAGGGTCTACACTATTTGCCTCTCTGTCCAATTAATTTAAAAGCATTCTCATGTAGGACAATTGGCTTGTCCGATTTTCAAGGAAATTGCAGTTATTCTACTTGGTGGCCACATATGTTGAGAAATTTCGGCAAATGTTATTTTGTTAACCCTTTATTGAACAACTGTAATAGCATCAACACCGCTTGCTAGAATGTTTTAAATTGTTAAATGGTTGTTGCATTGGACAATTCCCATCCACATATATCACCCAATTGGCTTGACCTAATTTGGACTTATATAGTTTTAAATTGGCTAGTTCTTGGTTAATTAGATTTTACCGTTTCGTCTAGCACCAACACCGCTTGCTAGAATGTTTTAAATTGTTACATGGTTGTTACCTTGGCCCGTTCCCATCCATATGTATCACCCAACGTCCGTTTGAACTTGACCTTGACCTATTTAGGACTTACATAGTTTTAGAGTTAGCTAGATTTTACCGTTGCGTTTCGTTTTCATATGTAAACAGGTCACTGTGACCTAGTTTTTACGGGTTTTGCCTTGGACTATTCCCAAACACCGATTTCCAACTCAGTTTGACCTTAACCTAATTTGGACTTTTTAAGATTCAAAATATGATGTCAAGGATGCCACCGGGGGCATAAGCGTTTATTGAACGCGACGTTCTTGTTCACTTTAAAGTAGAATAGTAAAATGCGCATTGCCTGGTCGAAGTATTTTTGAGTCTTTCAAAAAAATTGTGGATCAGGATATACACATTTTACATGAATGCATCCTATTATTACAAAATAAACTTGAATTAAAATTAATTTGAAACAAATAATCATTGAAACAACCTGAATGAATGAGATGTAGGCCTATTTGAATGTTGTACTAACATGTTTCAATGTCTGTGATATTTTATCTTGTATGTAATGTTGTGTTAAAATGAAAATAAACGGACTGGCAAGTATCGGTTCAAAAGAAAAAGTAGCATTGTGTAGATACTCTTTGACTTTGGATTTTCTTTGAGTATTAGAACTTTAAATATAATAGAATAAAGTTTGCGTTTGGGAACTAAAAAGACAAAAAACAAAGATACATTGTAGTTATTGATATATGAATTATTTCGGCGTCAGAATATAAATATTTATCCGACTCTTAAATAACTACCGAACAGGGGATGTGGCGTAAGAACAAGCGCATCATGTGGTTTCTGATAGTTTGGAACCAGTTTGTAAGTAAAACTTAACCAAAATCGAATCGTAGCGCATCGGGGCGAAGCCGGTAAAATCGTCTATGTAATTAGTTTCAGTAATGTACCAATATATATTGACCAGGGAATACTTTTTTTATAATTTACGGACTTTCAACTCGGTTCATATATATATGCCCATATTATACACTTACTTCGAATTCTGTTTACATGACGGGTTCAATATAATCAGTCTTACACATTTAATTTATCTCAAATCTCGAAAACATAACACAGTAATTGAACACTAAAACAAAAGTTCAATGACATATAGTATCACTTGTTTGCAACGCTCATTAAAAGGCATGTGTTATCGTAGAATATAATTGATTTCAAAGTAATAAAAATAACTATTTCGGTTCCAAATTTTAAAACATAGGATGCAACGCGATTATGATCAAATATTTTAATGAATTGTAAAACAATGTATGTGATTATGCATGTGTCTCTTCCGGATCCAAGCTGTTTGACACTTGGCCAATAGTTTTGCCAAAGAGTAAGCTAATATATGAAGCAGGTGAAAATTTTCGCATGCACAGAGTTGCTTCCGGCAGTGAAGGGGTTAAGAAGTATAGGTCCTTATCAGATGCAGTGTTGTTAACATATCGTCGGTTTCGATCCAAAAAGCCGTAAGTGCCCTTTTGGAAAAGGGCACTTACGGCTTTTTGGAACGAAACCGACGATATTGCACATCCACATTGTATGTTTACGTACCGTTGGGTTTCTTCAAATGCTTTGGCAAATAACACAAACATTGTTTTTTGGAAAACTGCATCGATGTTCGTAAGAAACGTAACAGACATGTTGGAACAAAGCACATACGTGTTTTTTTTCTAATAAAATCGTAGGTGTTCTTCTCTGACTACGTATGTGTCATTTTTTTTTAAAATGGCACATACGTAGCTTCAGAAGAAAACCGATGATATGTGTGTTTTATATTCATCTATAGGAGACAAGAAAGGACATCTGACGATTTGTTTTGTAGTGTGCCTATTGTATTTTCCAAATAAATTTTAATGCGAAGCCAGTGCCTGATAACTGTGAATTATACAATATATATATGCCAACAAAGGAAGATGTATATCTCAATTTGAATGTTGATAATATAGAAACAATATTGCATTTTCTATATTTATATATTGTTATGTGTATTTTAAGTAATTTCTATAACATTATATAATACAAAGAAATATTACTGTTGAAGCAAAAATGAACTAAAATTGTCAGAAAACCTCAATTATGTAAAGTCATGCTTAAGATGTGATTGAAAGCAAAATGGAACATTGAAACGTTTTATATCCAAGCATATGGTCTGCAATTGATCTTAAGAATACCTGACCCTCGACATTTTAACGGTGCCAACACAAGGAGATCCCATTGTGCAATACCAATAACATGACCATGCCTGTATACATACTATGTGTGGATGTACCGCATTTATTTAAACGTACATTCTTAGCATGTCTACATGTAAAAACTAATTAAACAAAAAACTTAAGAAATCAAGAACATGGTATTACTTTCAAGCAGCTTGGACTAGACACGAATTAAACTTTTGTTTTACTCATAATAATAATATAACCAAATTTGTAGCGAATCAGCGAGATGCAAGACTCAACTCGGTGTTCAGCACACATATGTTAGTATGAAGGGTAAGGACGTAACAAGATGTATAACCGAAGTCATTGCAGTGGGAGAAACGCTATTCTTTACAGCATAAACGCTATATAACATGATATAATGCAAATAAATATAAATATTGAATACGGAATGGACTAAAATTATCAGAAAACCACCATTATGAAAAGGCATGTTTAAAATGTGATTTAAAGCAAAACAGCTTTGCATTCAAAGATATGGTCTGCATTTGACCTTAACCCTTCGCCTGCTGCGAAAATTGTCGTCTGCTCAAAATGTCGTCTGCTTCATTTTTGAATATCGTCCGATTTTCTTAAAATTTAGTGCATCATTTGTCCGAGTGTCAAACAGCTTGGAGCCAGTTCAGACGCCGAGTTACTCGGCGTCTGATCCGGATCAAAACTGTTTGAATAATCACCTTAGTCGCGAATAGCAGGCTAAGAGTTAAAAAAAGTGTTGGCTGTAATTCGTTTTGAATCAAAGAGTTTTAGAAAGTACATAACATAACTAATTACAGAGACTTTGACTTTTTCCGTATCCATAATATTCGGACTAAATTGTATGGCAAAAGAGTGAGGTCCCTGATCAGACGCCGCCTTAACAGGTGGCGTCTGATCTGGGACTGAACTATTTTCAACGGCGCATTTAGGCGACGACGGCGGTGAAAGGGTTAATACAAGCGAACATTAATTTGATTTTCATAATTCAACGAGTCTGCCCACGCTAAAACTGATAAATACAATGAAAATCTCGGGTTCAACGTTCACCCATCGGTCCTTTATCAATGGACAAACATAAAACGTAATCCTTATCGCCCTTCTCACGACTACTGTCATTGTTTGTAAACAGCATGAATCCAGATCAGACTCCAAGTAACTCGGCGTCTAATCAGGATCCAAGCTGATTGATTATCCGTTGTTTTACAAAAATAATTTAATCACACTAGATTTAGAATTGAAGAAGGCGAGACATTGAGTCGACGATATTTTATTTATTGGGGAATATATAAAGCTTTGTACCATCCAGTTTTAAAACTTAACTTAATGTGAGGTGTCCTTTTTATCTTTATAGCTTAAATAGCAATTTATTAGGATTAAGAGTTTCCGAAATGCATTTTCGCCCTAACCCTACCTTGCTGTGTTTAATTTCAAATAAATATAGTAACTTCAAGGACCAACAATAACATATCATATCAGTTTTCATTCATACACTATTGAAATTAAATAAATGGAAGATTAAACACATATAAGCTCTGTTCACACTAGTATAAACTATTAGCATACATAAAAAGCCAGAATTGTTCTTAAAAAATATTTGTCAGAAGTGGGATTCGAACCCACGCCTGGAGAACCAGACTGCGACCTGAACGCAGCGCCTTAGA
>JAULCE010111320.1:0-12436 GCA_032359355.1 Macoma nasuta | reverse complement strand
ACTGCACTATTTTCAATGGCGCATTTAGGCGACTTCTGCGGTGAAAGAGTTAACCCTCAATTCCATATGCCATTTTAAGACTTATCCGGAATGGAAATAATCTGATAAAAAGGATGAACATCAAGGGAAATGGAAAATGCAAAAATGAATGCTCCATTTCCACAATGATTGCAATAGGAGCTTTCTGTATTACTTTCTGCCTGCATTAAGCTGTAACCTGTCTTTAAATCCACATGTTAGTCATATTTCCAGTAAAACGAGTGTCCAATTCAGTGAGGTTTTACTGTATTTCACATTCTGTCTCTGTTTTTCAGGCTACCATGAAGTCCCAGACCAGATGAAGTCTGTGATCTCCCCGGCATTCCAGATCACGGATCGGTCAGAAACCACGGACAAGATCATCCTTCCCCACAGGCCCGCCCCCAGTGGCCTGCCGCTGAACGACGGCCTCTCCAGGGGGAGGGGAACACGACAGTGCCGGATCAGGGGTTCCTGGTGAAGACCCTGGTCTACCTGGACGTGGACTTCAAGTTCACCGTCATCACCCTGCTGTTGCTGACCATCATTGCCGTGGTGATATGGTACTTTCCTAGGGTGAGTATACTGCGTATACGGTAGGACCGTGGAGTCTCTTTAGTCATGTCTCCATTAATCCAGTTGCCCTACTATCCAACCAGCATTTTCTAAGAGCATATGAGTATCGCTGTACGATTTCCAACCTGAAGACAGTTCAAACAGTGTAGATCTATACCAGATGTCATGTTAGAAATAATGCATCTAGATATGCACAAATCTAGTCAGAACGGTAGAGAACAAAATAGTTATGACTTTTGGCCAGTTTCAATTAGTGTAGACCAATATCAGATGCCACGTCAAAGACGTGGAGTCTGATCTTGGTCTACACTGTTTGAAAGTCCTTATGGTTGGAAATCGCACAGCGGCGCTCATATTCCCCTCTAAATACATGTATTACTGTACATGAAAGATATATTTCATGAATCACTATCCAGCCACTTTGAGCTGGGAACCAGAGTGGCTGGATTAACGAGACTCAACTGTAACCCATTTTGTCATTTGCTATTTGTAGACTAACACAAAACTATTTGGGCCACGTCACGCGAAAAGGGGCACTCGGACATAGCAAACAGTGCAGTCCTAGACAAGCCGCCACGTCACTGACGTGGTGGCTGGTCAGGTCTGCACTGTTTGCAATCTTAGAGGACATCCAATTCTACCCTTACATGAAAACAAATGGTAAATGTCGTGACTAGATGCTTGAATAATAGTGCTGAAATAGAGCTGAGTCAGTGCTTTTTTTATATTTCCGAGTGCCCCTTTTCGCGTAACGCAGCCCTTATAACTTAGGCAATGGGGCTTTCATTAGCCCCTTGCTAAAACAATATATTTTAGTCATATTTCCGGTGTAGAGAGTGTCCGGTTTCGATGTACGCTACACTGAAAAGATGTTCTAACTAGAACTTTTTAAAATTGGATTTTTATTCAAATATAACTTCAAATATCATCTTGAAATTTTGCACCCAGTTATGATACTATAATTATGCGGTATAAAATTTATAAAAACCATTAACCGTGACCATGACTCGCGTTTGCACGTGCTCACATGTATGATTTTATAACTTTGCACGAGGATTTTAAAGAAAATCAATATGCGTCGCTATAACAGTGTTCTATTGCAGAAGCCACACTAAAAAAATCTATTTTACATTAATATCATTATGTCCCAAAAAGATAATGAAGAAAGTATGCGTGCTGTTGGCATTTTCCAAGCCAGCCGTTCCCACAGGGAGGTATATGTGCTGTATATAAAGGTGTATTTCATCGTTACTTTAATATATTTTCATATCACTTATATCCAATATATATGAATAAAAATGATTTGAATAATACACGACACATATGAATAAAATGTGCCGCCGTGTTCGAAGAGGACATTTGCAGCCCGCATGACTGAGTTAGAGTGTGGGCTCGTTCAAGAGAGGTCAAACAACCCCTCATGTTTATTAAAACTACAGTATGTTTATATTTCTGTATATGTGGGAATACCTGGAAATGAGACAGCGGACAGACTTGCCAGAGAAGGTAGCAAAATGATGTAGCCAAACCCGCCTGTTTTGTACAGGTCACGGCTCTGCTGCAAAGCAGTTTCAAGATGGCATGGAGAGAAAGAGATGGAGGGTAGAGCCAAGACAGGGATCACCTTCATATTTGGAATAGGCGTGAACAAACAACTACTTTCCGCCTAGGGACAGGACACTGTAATCAAAACAGACACGTGAAGAGGATGGGTCTGGTGGACTCGGTAGCCTGCCAGTGTGGTTCAGAAGAACAGACTCCATACCATCTCCTCCAGGACTGTGTGCACCTGGAGGAGCCTCGAAAGGAAGTTTGGGGTACTAGCATCTATGGCACGCCGTTTGCACAAGTATAAGAGAACCATAAGTTCTCACTGAGAAACCTAGTTTCCCACTGGGAAACTAGGTTTTACGAGCGCGGTTTGCACTAGTATTTTGAGAACCATGGGTTCCCGACTGAAAACCTATAATAGCTACGGAAGGCAGTGCATTTCGTCACTGAATCTGGAAAGAGGGTTTAAGACGGCCATGAAAAGTGGGACGAAGAAGAAGAAGAAGAAAAATATGAAAGCATGCTTATGAAACAAAGGTACATGCATGTGATCTAGGGTTGACACAATAAATATTAATTTGTGATAGTTCCAAAGTTTGATTAACGTTTACAAATATCACCATTTTGCGGATTTCAATTTCGATAGTAATGCCTTTAGTTTGCTAGGTTTCATATTTAATACACAGGTCCGAAGTGTAACCAGTCGGCATGACACGCCTTAACCTCTTCCTGCCGGAAGCAATTATGCGCATGTCCAATATTTCGTCTGCGTCATTTTCAAACTTCACAGATTAACTTAATTTTGGCAATTACATGGCACGTGTGTCTGGATCCGGATGAGATTAATCTAAACTGTTTCCATATGACGCTATGTTTCGGGGTAAGCAGTGAAGGGTTTAATTCGACTGTACGATACTTGTTTTTGGAGTTCTTATGTCAGAGGCGCCGC
Organism: Macoma nasuta; assembly: GCA_032359355.1. Classification (NCBI taxonomy): domain Eukaryota; kingdom Metazoa; phylum Mollusca; class Bivalvia; order Cardiida; family Tellinidae; genus Macoma; species Macoma nasuta. The sequence continues at coordinate 9,342 of JAULCE010111320.1, read as the reverse complement.
GACCTGTAGTTTACATTTAGCACCGGAAAAGGCATTTAGTTAGATATTGGGTAAGTATTGACTTTGCAACACCCGAGCTTTGGTCGAGCAATTATATTACAGTAGTCGTGTTTTACACACTGTGCATGAGCAGAGCAAGCTTGATTTAGCCCTCGTGTTGTCTAATCAAACGCAGCTTTGTGTGAATGCGATCCATTGAGTGCGAATGGAGTAATTTGAAAGTGAAAGTATCCATAAGGTAAGAAACGGCAACCGGAAAGAAAACTCACGTGGTCGAAATTGAGATTTTGTCGAAAAGATACTCATGCAGACGTTTACATGTTATCAGGGGTTTTCATCCAATGTATTGTTTGCTATTGTTAAGATAACAATTGTCAGCTGAGTTCATATTATAAGTCATGATTTTTCTTATAGTCAAATCACGATTACTTCCCTTTGCCCACTAAAGCGCAGAAGCGGTTGTTATGAAGTAAAAAAAATCATTTTCATTACAAATCTGATTACACAAATAATCATAAAAAAGTTCCTATTATTTTAATATGGAACTTTATATTATGTTAAATATGTAATATCTTATACAATTATGAAAAATATACATTCATTGTCAGTATTTGATTTCCTGCAATAATCATGAGTGATTGAGCCTGACTGGCACAGCTATTCACACCTTAATTAGCTTTCAAACACAGTTGAAGCCCAATGGCTTATTAATCAGCAAACAATTAAGTGTGCAAACATGTGCAAACAAACCGTTGTACTCTGAAATTTCCGAGAAGGAAATCATTAAGGATAAGAGTTTAAAGGTTAACTTTAGATTAAGTTTTAGCCAAGCGGCTAGCTAACACCTTTCAATAAAGGCTGGATTGCAAACTTCCCTTGGCAGTGGTTAATTTTATATGGTTTATTTTAATGACCGAAAGTCCCGTAACCACTTGAACTAATATTCTTCGAGAAGTGATTTAGCTATTGATTTGTAACCGTACGGAGCTAAACCGACAAAAGTTACAGACAAAATTTCCTTTTAATGATTGGTGCAAACAGTTGGAAGATTTCGCGAACCTCTCACACCAAAAGTAGATAAGAATGTCTTGAAGGACATACCACAAACAACAGCCACCCAAACAACATAGAGACAAATACTTTCTCAACACACTCACAAACGCACACTCAAACACACCCCACTCATGCCTCAGTCCCCCCACCCCCCCACACACACACATACACAATTGAGCCCAAACATACGCAACATATAGAAGACACACAAGGACAAAACAGACATAAAACTAGGGTGAAGACAGGAGTACCGCCTTGGAACGGTCAGTGATACACGACACTGGGGTTAAAACCGGTTATGGGGCGCCCAACCTCATTCTTATCCCATCATCACCCCACAAGACGTGCAGTGTAATAAACGGTATCCCCGTCCGATTGCTCCACAGCTTCAGTGATGGCAAATCCAGTTGTAAAATAAATGTAAAACATAAAACTATTAAAAACCATTGACTGCTTTCGCCAAATCATTAATGTACCCAATGACTTGTCAGTAGTCAGAGTAACTGTAGAGCAGTCATCAAGGGCACAACAGAACGGGCACAATACAAATATACGACATACTCCTTCAGTTTCCGGTTTTCAAAGTAGCCTTCATAGAGTTTTATGACCTTCCTGTCGTCGCAGAAGCGAGGAGGGAAACGTGATGACCAACTGTAAAAGGGATGACCACCAAACATGCAGTGCGTTGGTATATTATTGAATCACAACCCTTCTTAATTATTTTTTAATACGTTTTATAAACAAAGTTTGAAAATGGGTATGCCTTAGCTATTTTCCGAAGCTTGTAAATCACATCACTATACAACTACGGGTGTGAAATACCTTGTCACAGCAGTGCCTTTAACTTACATTTATACTAATGAGAGATATATTTCGATAATAGAATTTAGAGAATGTTTTACGAAGTTTGTCATACTTGCTTGAGGAAATTTCAGTCAAAACACGATATTGTGATTACTGAAATCCTCAACGGAAGAACAGGCCCTAGCAAAGCGAATAAGTTGTGAAATGTAAACCCCGTAGGATGTAGCACGGGGAACATCTCCGTCAAGATAAAGGTAATTAACTATTTCGAAATTAAAGCCATCTCATTTATCATAGAGTTTAGAAGAAACAATGCCACTATTAATTAAAAGGTCTTAATCAAGAAAGGTTGCTGAAATATCTGAACTGCTAGCTTTATTCAATTGAAGTTATTTAGGGTAAATATATGTACGCATTTTGTCAAAATAGGGGTTATCTAAGTTAAAAATGTCATCCAAATATCAAGATGTACCATTAAAAGCATGGATGACAACTGCCTGTGATCCGGATTCAAACGTAATATGAAATCTCTCTCATAGTAGTACAAAACTAAGTCCGCGACAAGTGTGCACAATTCGAATGCATGGGAAAACCAATAACTTGACAATAAATGGCATTCCCACAACGTACAGAAGAAATATGAGTGATTCACAAACTTCAAAGCAAGTCTATAGCGTGTAACGCATAACTTGCTCATCTGTAAAGAATGCAAATTCAGTATTACATGCGAGAAAAGATCTTTTTTTCTCTTTCAAATGTCTTCTGAATTATTCTGAGTAAGTTTATCTTTAATAAGGGCATGTGGAAGAGTAGTATAAAGTGTAGAAAAGTCATTGGTGTGGATGCTAGATACCTTTTATTTTGTAATTCGTCCGTGATCTTCCTATCGTGACCATTCTCGTGGCGATTGTGAGATAATAGTGAAACAATTGTAATTGATCAGGAAACTTGTTAATGAGGAGAAGAAAGCAATTCCATACTGACTTTTAATAATGAAACTATCAAACAGCGCTCTCTCTAAACCATGTTCTACACAGAATCGTCTTTGTGGCGCCTCTGAAGCACATGTATACCGAAGTTATTGTAGTAGACGAAACATTTGCTCGAAACAAGCAATGCTCCTTTTTTCTACGATAACTTTCATACAATTCAAACATCGCACTTTCTCTTTGCCTAGATTAGATATTCACCCCTTTCATCAGATAATTTACTTGTGTAAAAGTCTAAACATAGCATACGGTGAAAAGGGTTAAGTTTGACTGCACCAGAAATGTTTGAACATATTAGTGTCGGTTACGAGCGATGGGATCTGACTTTATAATCAGATGTTGTGAAACAAACCTACACAAATTCAACCTTATCGCGTGACCAACATACATGTCCTTTGATGTCATTGGGGAGTATTAAATACATGGTATCGGCACTCATTGATCAGATACCAAGTGCAGAACTACATGAAAACCAATGAGCAAAGTAGTATAAGCTTCGAAGTAATGTTATTGATAAAGGTGTTACAACAACTCATGTGGCATCATTCTATGTCTTTAATAGTATACGACCACTGCTTGCATCGGTTCAGAGTGTGTTTGGTAGAATGTGGATGAAAGGGCTAAGACATGAGTAGCGACGGGGCTTGTGATCGCATAAAGAATGCGATGATACGGTGATCTTAAGGTTTTTTGTTCGCCTCGAGGGCTTACGAAATATTTAACTTTACTTTAAACTTTTTTTCGGAAACGGCATGCCGTATGACGCAATATCGCCACAACAACGCATTACAAGGTGACCTCACGGTGGTTGTGATGTTACCCGTGGTTTGTAACCTGTCCTGGATGCCTAGAAAACCGTGCGACAGTCCTAAAGTCACCGCACGGCCGCCGCACTATATTTCGAACATTGTACTGCCACCTTACTATGGTCTTGCAAAAACTGAACAGTTGCCTTTCGGTCGCCGTGAGGGCACATCGCGGCTACCTTGTAGTAACCTTCTTCTCTACTTGCAGTACCTCATGAATTTTGAACTCGAGACTTGTACAATTGCCGTTCGATTGTCGTAAAATTTGTGAACAGTGCGCAGGATTTGTAAAAATCGCACCTACAAGCTGCGGTCCACAGAACGGTACGGCGGCAGCTGCATATGTGACTTAGGCGCTAGGTCGGCCGATTATTTAATGATAGCATTAATCAATGTTCACAAAGCGAAGTGTGGGATACCAAAGCTCAGTAATTATGTATATCACACTACTGAAATCGAAACCCAGGACATCTTTTATTGATAGTGTTTGAACTGGCTGCACTACAGTCGTTAATTTAGATAAAACAATAAGGATTTCTGCTTCTGTTTCCTTGATTTTTTTTGCCACATATATGCAATATAGAACAAAATGTAATCGCAGATTTATAGACAACATAGAGCAGAGCGCAGTGGCTGTTCTTAGCATTTGGATTGTATTGTTCTTTACAACAATTCCTGCCAATAATGAGCTAATTAAACGTCTATAGAGATGGGGATATAGCGCGATTACCGTCTTAAATACGTAGACGATTCCTAACAAACTGGTCATTTTGAAGAAGCAAGTGTTGCATGGTTGCCACATTAGATGGTGACATTCAACGTCACTTTTTTCCGAGTTCATGTATTTAGGTAGATAGATAAAGCTTGAGCATACATCAATATATGATAAAGCCAGGTGATTCAGACTCATTGAAGTACTAGTTTGTTTCGTTAATAAAATGGACACAGGGAATTTTGAATGGTTGGTACGAGTATGTGGCAAGAACATAACATATTTCACTATTGTAAAACGTCCGAGCGCAGACGAAAAAACGTGGCCGCCTTTGAGATCATATTGACGCGTCCATTACGCGTACTGCTTTAATTATTTGGTAATTTATGACTCTTTAATTGCCTTTAAGTATGAGCTAAGTTTTATGTTTGAAAACGATAGAGCCTGCAATTCCCGAATTGGACCATTATTACATTTGATGTCGAATTTAAGTTGTACCATGTATGTCCCATTTAAAATTGAACGTATTTTTAAACATGGAAACTGCTATTTGAGCAAAACAAAATATATGATAGGGTTTTCATTAAAATTTACTACACACATATATCTTATTAACATCTATTTTATACCAAATAAATATTTGGATTTCAGGTTGTAAAACATTAATTTGCAGAAACAGAATACATTTCTTCCTCGGAAATTGGCTCTCTTTAGCTGGCTGTTCCATGGGAACATCATCTGCAGCGCTGCTGCACTAAGTCAAGCATTAAAATCAATCAATGAACTTTTTCCGTTCTGGCTAGATACATATCAGTCTTTGAGGCTAAAAACAAAAGTTGCTACCGTGTAATCTACATCGCTGACAATATTAAAACGTTAAAAGTTGAAAGTATTTGGCTCGCCACTTAGTTATTTTATAAACAGGACAATATAGTTATCTTTCTGAAATATCATTCTCGGGAATGATAAATTCTCTTGGGAGAACATAGTAAATATAATTTTATCGGTTTGTTGTTGGGATAATAAAAACGGGGAAATAGCACACTACCTGAATCGGTGTATACATAATACATCAACGTGTTTCTACAGGCTACCACTATTGTTTCTTACATTCTTCTTTCAACATGAATATCACTCTCATGTGTCAGTGTGATAAATGCTGATAAGGCCTTAATCCGTTCCTTCTCAGAAGAGCTTTGGTACTGATGTTTATCAAAATAACATATAAGAAACTTAACGAGAAAATGCTTCATTGTTCTACAATGATTTAAATACAATTCAAGTATTTTCCTTTTGTATTTTCCATCAGAACATTTCCTTTTGGTTTATTCTCAAAAAGTATGTAGAGGAAAGTGTAAAACAAGCAAACAATGCAAAGTACAGAATTATGTTGGTATGGCCCTTAAATTTAAGCGAAAACTCTACGGTTGACAAATACGAAGTTTTTCTTTATTGACCCTTAACTATACTCAAAATGTTATTATTGTTTAACTAACACTACAAGAGTACTGATGAAATGGTATGATATCTATTGGAAACGGAAAGGCAACTTTAAATGGCTTTGTACACGTTGTGAAAAATGGGGCATTTGCTCATGAACAAATGTTCCATTGCTCATAATGTTATCAAAGGTTATCAGCTACAGAGGCGACATTGATATGAAAAACGGATAAGCGTCGTCATACATGTAGTTGCATTGTACAGGTCACCACTTTCGTTTTATTCTAAATTAGATTTAAACATCCCTAAGTCTGCTTCTTGTGACATTCACACGTAATGCATCACATCATAGCATGAATGAAAGGCTCTTTTTATGCATTCTGCGTGATGACCAGTGGTTTTTTTTCTTTTTGGAACTGAGAGTGTTAGGTCCATTCATTTTCAATTTAACGTAACGTATAATAAATAATAAACATATAACAGACATGAATACATACCAATGAACATCGAATAATTATTAGCGTTCAAAATATGCATTTACGGGATGGTTACTCCAATGAAAGGCATATCCTGATCAAAACCGACATTTCTCTTTCCTCCAAAGAAGCGGTTTGTTAGTGCTCTGAAACTGATGTTTATTGAAAGCATTGTAGAAAATAAGCATTTGCTCGTAGTGAGAAATGCTATATTTCCGACACTAGTTTTAACACATTTCAAAAATAGCATTTGGTTTGTCTAAATTTACCTCAGCCTATTTCCTTTTGGATTAGTCTTTAAACTATTTGCGTAGAAAAGGGTTCATAATTTCTGACTGCGTATCGTACATGTGAGGTCTCAATTTGTCGTCCAGTGTTTGTCAGTCTGGAAATCTACTTCACACTGAACAATACAGGTTTGTAAAATTTCGCATGTGAATGGGGGATTAATAAATTATGAACAGCGTTTGGCCATTTTTATATGAAAGGGAGAAAGAGCCACTCGTATGCCTACATATACGCTTACTCGTAAATGTTAACATTGAAGTTTCTAATAAAGATATGCAGTATTTGATGCTTAGGGTATCGATTAAAAGAACGCATATATATGTCTAATTGCCGTTTGAGCAGGAAAATGTAAAAGTGTGCCTTGTATATCGTATTTCGAGTAGCAGAAAACATGAGCGATACTACACATACATATTTTCGAAAGTCACATTTGAGATATTTAAATAGCAAAGCTTGTCGCATGAGCCTACAGGAAATGTTTGGATTGCATCATAATTTACCGGTGTCACCTCTAGTACTGCACAAACATGCCGTGTGAAACAGTTATCATCTCAAACACTCTTAGTTAAACCTTTTATTCTACATGAAATTTAATCTGATTTACAATAAAGTATATGGCGAATATTAGGATTATCAAGATGAAAGGAAATGGCTTAAAATATTTGGAAAATGAAGGACTTGCTCACTATGAGCGAATACTCAATTCCCACAATCATTTCAAAAGCCATTTGTTACAGAGATGTCAAAAGGCATATCTATGGAGATAAGGGTTAATATATTTGTGGCAGTAATTTTTTCTATGCCAAAGAATCCTTTGGGCATAAATCTAACAATGACTTTGTGCTGATTTATGGCACATGCTGAATGTCAAACATCGAAGTCTATACATTAGAATAGTTTCAAACTGAATTATAGATACAATTTATATTAAGCTAACTGCAGCTCTTATTGGAGGCGGTAAACCGATACGATAATATATTCCAGAAGCCTTCCTTCTGAACCTCGAAACTCGTTCAGCGCGTTCAGCCAGTTCGTTTATGATATACGCATTTAGATATATTCATTTGATGTCAAGTGTAAGCATTTAAGGAAGCTGTAAAATTAACATTAAGGTTTAAAAGAAGTCTTTATCTTTCTAGCTCAGCCGGTTTGTGTGTAAACGATCGTGTTTCTACAAATTGGCTTCGTCGAACAGTATGTAGACACTACTTCTACTTTGGTATGCACACTGCCATTTTGAGAGGCCAGTTATCGTATTTAAAATCACTTAGAACGTGGTGTTTCGCTGACTCCCCCATTAAAAGGAATCATTATGCAAACTAAATACAATAAACTCCGCCTAAAACACTATAGACGGGGCCTCACCATCCTTATGTTCGAATATCGTTAAAAGCGACTCATTCATTTTATATCTTTGTGACAATCAGCGACCAAACACTTTCTGAATGTCAAACAGTTTGCATCTAGATGAGACGCCGAGTTACCAGTCGTTTCATCTGGATACCATCTGTTTGAAAATGATATCACCATGTCGCCCATGGCATGCTTATGACTGTTAGGAGAATCCTCATGAATCACCAGATCAGTATCGTTACAACCGGAGTTTACTGTATTGCGGAACATGAGCTCGACTATAATCTCATGAGCACACACATGTATATGATCAACGATGACGAAAAATGAACGTCAACAGATTGTAACTCGGTTGTCGTTTGACCGTGGTAAGTCCCGCTGTAAGAGCTCCTTATAATAGCAAATCCAGCCATTAGTTCACTATTATTACAGGAGGAAAACTAAATACCTTATTTTACCCTTTCCCCACAACACACTTTAGACTATTGCATAAGAAAATGCTTAAATGCAAAGTATAAAAATCTAAGCAAAATCAGAAATAAAGAAATGCAAATATCAAATTGTATTGAAAACATTATAGGAAATGGAGCTTCTTTCAATGTTTTCAAAAGACATCAGTTACAGAAGTGATATAATGTACGTCAGTGAATGAAAGGGTAAATGTTTTAGAGGCTGATCATTTTTCTTGAAAAACGCCCAAGTTAGAAGTCCGAAACAACTGTTAAATTTCCTACAAAGGTTTCAATATAATTAAACAATGACAAGCTCATGTTCCCGAGATTATTATATTAGATTTTCTTGTAGGTTTGTCTAAAATTACTTATGGAGGAAAGAATTAAAACGTAAGATGGTTTCAGCAATAACTATATAGCGTACTGTGCTAGAAATCAGCAACTTTGCCGCACCAATTCTAGGGCACCAACCTCAGGATCTTGTTTTTCGAATATTCAATAGTCAAACTAATTAACAAAGAGCACACCACGTATAGATGGACAGTTAGTCTAAACAGAAAACGTTGTTTTCTCTTCAATGTAATATATGTTTGCAGAAAAGTGTCAAATAGTATTTTTATGGCTGTTCGAATGCCAGCATATTTTTTTAATGCATTGCTTCCAACAATAATTTCCGTCTTTGAAAAGGGAAACTGTCAGAGGATAATGTAAAGGTGTGCCAGCGTCAGTTTTAACGGTGTGTTTATTGCAGTGTGGTTAATCAGTGTCTCGTCTACGTTCTCCCTCCTCTCGAAGTCGGGCGTGAAAATACCCGTTGACATTAAATATGCATTACATGTTAGAAACTATGACAGGGGAAGAAACTAATTTATTTAGAAAGAACGAAACTGGGTCAGAGAAAACATAAATTATTGTCATGTTTAATCGGTATAACCACATCTAACTATCGTCACGTCTGCCCTGCTAAGT
>JAULCE010111209.1:0-12438 GCA_032359355.1 Macoma nasuta | reverse complement strand
GACAAGACGTTCTATTGTGGAAACGTTAACACCAAACTGCCTAGCAACCTGTAGTTGACTTTGACCTTGCATTAGCAGCGCAATAGCCCGACCCCGCTGAACTTCCGTCATGCGTACTATGATTGCATGACATGCAAATTGAGTTTTAATATTTGAAATGAATTTATACACGTCTAGATTATTATGTCGTATGAAAATTTGTGTTCACGCATTTGTCATTGTTATTATGCACGGATTGTTTGCTTTTCAACGCTAGCCGTGCGTGACACGGTAGATTACATGCTTGATTGATTTTAGATCGTGAGGAGCGTGCACAGTGACCGGGATAAATATCTGACCAATTTTCACACTTCTACACATAGCCGTTTTGATATTATTACATATTGTGTTACCCTGCGTTTCTTTTTTGCATCAGTATATTATCCCTACTCCGCTTCGGCAATGTGTTGCATCAATGAGATCAATGTGCCGGGCTGTCTAGATTGGGCTGAACGAATATTTTACAGTTGGAGAAACGCTATTCTGTCATACACGTACACTGAACACTGTTAACCTGTTCAGACAGTTGGAACCATATCACACACCGATCTACTCGGCGTCTGATCCGGTTTCAAACTGCCTGACCCTTATAGTAATAAAATATTCAAAATTTGACCAAAACAATTCATTCGCACTTCGTATGCGTTACGTTGAAAGAGTAAAGAAAGGCGTTTTCCTTACTGTAGCACCACAGTTCATATGTACCTGTATAGGAAGCCATACTGTTCTTTGTAGGATGTTCTTCCAAGGCGAGCACTCTCTACCTTCTCATAGTGGTCCCTGCTACCTGTTCTAAAGACAAATCGGAGTGAATGTTTTGAATTGATATAACGTCTACTAGTATAACTAAACTGAAAGCTTGAAATATCCTTTCTGGATCCCCAGATATCGTTGTAATCTAAGTCCTTTGTCTGATGTGAAAATTGCCATCTACTTAAATTGTCGTATGCGTCAAAAAGGCCCAACACCGAACAGACAATTTCAGCAAAGGATATTTTAACCCGTTCACTGCCTTACCCCGAGTTTAGTAACATACGCAAACAGCTTTGATTCAAATGAGACGCCGAGTTACTCGGCGTCTCATTCGGATTCAAGCTGTTTGACACTTGATCAATGGTTTTACCAAAGATCGAGGGAGTGTGTTAAGTCTAAACCGGAAGTAGAGCAAATATTGCGCAAGTGCACAGCCTTCCTGGCAGTGAAGGGGTTAAGCGGCAGGATATTGGTAAATATCGACTAAGCAATGGTAAAAGTTGACACCCGTTCGATCTGATTTGACATCACGTGATGTGCTGTAAAACGATCGTGATGTTATTTCGAGTGGTCATAACAGAATTAATGTACTAAGAAAATATATGTGCGTGGTCACGAATGAATGTTCTTTTTCTTCTATACCATAATGGAAATATAATTGAGGAAAAGAAAAGAAGTAAAACAAGATTCCAGTCTGAAGGACAGCGTTATCCCCCACAGACGTTTGTCAGTAAAGTACGAAGGATTTCTGATTGTTTATGGGAGCGCAAAGCCAACAGTTTATGCTCTCATTTTACTTTAAAACATCAGCATAAATTCTTGATAATTCACCTATCCGTAAATAAAATCCGTAAACACATTGCAAGAACTCCGCAATGAAGCAAACAAGAGTAATTGTTCTTGTACACTGCACTTCCTCTTATTGAGCTCTACCATTTGTATGAAGTTATATTAAATTCCATCCAGAAGTTTTCAAGTTATGCTCCGGACAAAAAAAAGTAACAAAGGGCAATAACTCCGTAATGAAGCAAATAAGAGTTATGGTTCTTGTACACTGTACTTCCTCTCATTGAGCATTACCATTGTATAAAGTTATATGAAATTCCATTTAGTAGTTTTCAAGTTATGCTCTGGACAAGAAAGTGTTACAGACGGACAGACAGACGGACGTCGCGAGAGGGTAGTTCTGGGGTGTGTGACACGTACGAATAAGACTGGTGTGTAAATATGCCACTTGTGGGGTGCAGCTCACAAGTGAGCTATAAAAGTCACAAGTATGGCCAAAACACCTCACAACTAGCAAGGCGGTTTAAGCACCTCACAATTAATTGATTTTCGGACGGCCAAGATTACAAATACGCGTTTCGTCTACAAACGGAACAGCTCGGCTGTATTCTGCGAGCTTGCCAAAAATACCATTCCTCTTTTCAATCCTGCAGGAAACACTATACATACTATATATTTTTTTGTCTTTCCCTTCTCAATGCTAGAATCATTCAGGCTGACGTTAAAGGCTAATTATGCTGTAGAAGATGATATTCAGTTGTCATCCTATGGATCAGTGCAAGATAAAGAAAGCAGTAAGAGCTATCTTGTTATTACACAAAGATGACACAATTTACAATAAGAATATTATCGTGTGATCATTTAATCTATTTTTAACAATAACTGCACGTGTATCAACAGTGTTTATGCGAATCAGATGAGGGATGTATGATCAGGATATTCACTGTTTGTTACATGCATTTTATTAAACTTAAGACCTACGGTGATACCTAAAATGTATTAGACAATGATTATGATGTGAGAGTATATGAGACTTGCATTTTCCACCAAGATCTACCAAGTGGTAAACTGGTAATTATTATTGTTGAGTTTTATACAAACTTGTAACAGAATATTTCACTTTTAAAAAAATATATTTCTTATTTGACCATCGGTCTAGGGAATCGGTAATAGTCAATGTCCTGAATATAGCCGATATATATTTAATCAGTTGAGTGATTTATGCATCAGTCTTTCAAAATAGCCGACAAGAGCTATCGGTGACCTCCTGTTCCCCTGACCGCGGCTGTGCCTTGTGGCCTCCTGACCCCAAATCGTTTTAGATGTTTTGAGCATTCTGAACTTTCACCCATATTTGTTACTATTTTGCAAAATCGATGTTTTATTGTAATGCTAAAACAAATTTCTACTTGAGACAAGTTATATGCAATGTGTGCAATTCAGGTGTGTTAACATTTTTTGAGTTGTTTCGATAAAAAAGTGTGTGTACTGATTAAAAAATACCAGTACTGATTATTTTCAAAATTGACTTGCCAGGTGAGCAATTAAGGGCCATCATGGCTCTCGTGTATATAAATAATATAAAATGTGCAGGTTTGTTGTCAAAAAGAAAGATAGAAATATACTACAATTCCATGAGAATTTAGAGGGCCTAAAAGCAGATGCCATTTGTAAAGAAATTATTGAGCCAAACATAACAAAAGCTTGAAATATGGCGAAAACAATATTTGATCCATTTTTTCATGTTATGTAAGATCATTTTGGTTTCGTAATATTTAAGCAAATTTAACTGGATATTTTTAACTGGGTAAATGGTGATCAGTTAATCAGGTTTTGGTCATCATCTGGGGTGTTTTATTGGCTTAATGTATGAGTATGACGGAAGTAAGATATTCAATGGACACAACTTCTGTGGTTACTGTCCATATTTTCTGGGTTTCTTTAATGGCTAAATTTGTGAGGTGCAAATGAGTATGACACAAGTGATATATTCAGTGGAAACAACAGCTGGGGTTTGTGTCCAAATCTTCTGGGGTGCTTTAATTGACACAACTTCTGTGGTTAATGTCCATATTTTCTGGGTTGCTTTTATGGCAAAATTTGTGTGGTGCATATGAGTATGACACAAGTGATATATTCAATGGACACAACTTCTTTGGTGTCTGTCCAAATCTTCTTGAGTGCTTAAACGGACACAACTTATGTGATTACTGTCCATATTTTCTGGGGTGCTTAAATTGCTAAATTCATGAGGTGCAAATAAGTATGATCAAAGTGATATAGTCAATGGAAATAATTACATGTACTGTGGTTTCTGTCCAAATTTTGGGGTGCTTTATGGACACAACTTCTGTGGTTACTGTCCATAATTTCTGGGTTGCTTAAATGGCTAAATTTGAGAGGTGCAAATAAGCATGACACAAGTGATATATTCAATGGACACATCTTCTTTGGTGTCTGTCCAAATCTTCTGAAGTGCTTTAATGGACACAACTTCTGTGGCTACTGTCCTTATTTTCTAGGTTGCTTTAATTGCTAAATTGTTGAGGTGCAAATGAGCATGACACAAGTAATATATTCAATGGACACAACTTCTTTGGCGTCTGTCCAAATCTTCTTGTGTGCATTAATGGACACAACTTCTGTGGTTACTGACTATATATTCTGGGTTGCTTTAATGGCCAAATTTGTGAAAAGGAGTTGCCTTATCAGGGTCTACTCTGTTTGCTTATAGAATGTTATAGGTCAAACTCTTCACTGTGGGCTATGGAAATAACATTCCTTGTTTTATGTGCCAATATAGAAAAATATTTAACTAAATATTCATCGTTTCCGGAGTCTCATATGAATATTCATGAGTAAATGAGTAAGGCTTGACCCCAAAAAACACAAAATGACAGTCAAAGAAGAGTTATTCAGATGTTTTATTTAAAAACCCGAAATGACAGACACAAATAATAAAAACGTAAAGAATAAGTTTTTAAAATGTTGAATTCAAAACCAGAAATGACGGTCCCAAAAAAATAGTTTTTTTTCAAATGTTTGACCCCAAAACCCGAAATAACAGGCACAATGAATAAAACAACAAGTTTTACTACAAAACTCGATATGACATTTCAATTTTTTTTATCAATTATATTTTTAGTAAAAAAAATATTTTATGCTTTTTTTATTCTTTGTTACTGTTATTTCGAGTTTTGGTGGATTTTTTTTTTCTACCAATGATTGACAAGAATCCCAGTAACGCCACAAACTTTCCTTTACTCTGAAGTTTGTTATGAGCATGCTGCCATAATGCCACGCCCAGCATTAATTTTGATCAATCACTCTGATTGAAGGCCCTGCTTATCATTGGCGCTGAGCCAGAGGGAAGCAATATGACTTGGAGGCTTTCACATTCAGTTGAACTTTCTAGGGACCATTGGACATTTCATAGCTTGATCTGGGTTACAAGAGGTTATGGAGCTAGCCTATGCAGCCAACGCTGTGGTGCACATGATGACATGGATAGCAAGCACTTTTCACGTACAACCACAGAGCCAACAATCCACCTCAGCAAAATCAAAATATCACAGTTCCAGTGTGTACTACCAGGTGCAGCAGTGAAAGGAACTGTAGATGAGCTTCTGCCACAAGTCTGGGGATGGAAAGACAGGGTAAAGGGTTTTTTCCCGTCTAAACCGACTTAACATTAGCTCCACAGTTACTCCTGCATGCCATCAGATGCAATTGCAAGACAGACTTCTGCAGTCAGAGGTGCAAATCAAGAAGCATACTATAGAATGTTCTGTTCCTTGTATCAACAGAGAAGGATCAGGGTGAGCTAATTAATTTCAAGAGGCTGACTGGGATGAGGATGAATTGGAAGATCATGAAAACAGTGACTGTGCAACCAGACAATGTCTAACATCTTAACATTTAATGTTGCCTTATATATTTTTATAGTGATGTTCCTTTAAATTTTTGTTATTGGAAACACCCGAGTTCTTGTCCATATACCGCAAATTTCGACCGATTACCCAATCAAAACGCTTGTTACAAAAAGGATGCATTAGAATAAAGGATATATACAGTAAAATCTCTCGAAAGCGAAGTTTTAAAAAGACACATTAGTGCTCGTTTAGACAATTTACTGCTTTATGTAGCACAGAAGTTATTCAGAAATCTACTTGCCGAGCTTTCTGCTTTACTTATGTTTTGCACGACGCCTGCATACATTACTGTTATGAAATCACTATCTGTCTTCTTCTAGTGGTCGTTGAAGACAGGCTCTACTGTTTGTCAGACCAATTTAAAAGTATGTTAATCATAAAGAGGTGTTATTTAAAGGCACTGATTATCTCAATATAAAAATTAGACCATCTGTCTTTGCAAATATGCGTATGACAATAAACATATTGTTAGAACGTCGCAAAATATCTCATTATAAAGAAGTACACATTTGTTCCAGAGTACGGTTAAGAAACATTTAGCTAACACTTGGACGAATAATAAACAATTGTTAGAAATTATGTTGCAATTAGTGTCAGGTTAAGCCCTTATTTGTCACAAAATGCCTGTACTAAAACGGGTCATACAATCATTACCTAGCAAATTGCGACTTGAGGTATTCGACCATGTATTACGGTAGTTTTTTCAGCGAATACCACACACGTGGCTTTGAAATCTACATACAATATGTACAAGATATTTTTGTATACATTCGATTAACAAATTGTGAATAAATTTATGAAAATGTAAGTGGAGCGATTTCAAAGGCGTTCGGTGTACTGTAGGCCTTTTTTGGACTTAATTACTTGGTTCATGTTCTGTGTTTAGGTCAAAATTCCTCGGGAAATATAAGGGTTTGTCAAGAGTTATTTATCATGGTAAGAAGACTCTGTGGAATAAAAGACATAACTCTTTTTCATATTTTGTTTGAGTTATGGGCCTTCTTGGACTCGACAGATCAAAGCTTCTCATTAACTGTATTAGCTTTTACCGTGAAACATGGAATCAGATGAGCGTCTGCACCCACTATGCGGTGCTCATGTTTCATGGCGAGTTCAGTACATTGAATAAATTCATTTTGAAATTAAACATTTCATCTCTAGATTTGAGAAGTTATGGCCGATTTCACGTCACAATTTTTTCGAGAGTAAGGTCTTTGAAAGAACATTACGGATTTTTTCATCTCAAAATATATCTGTAAATGAGGAATGAATTAGAGATTTGTAGCTCGAAATAGTGAATCTTAAATCACGGATAATCTCAGTTTTAGATAATCTGCCCTGGTGAAATCGGCGCTTTTAATTCATGAGGACCTTCATGTATATTTGATTTCAATACATGTTTATCCATACTAGAACTAGTATAACAAGTAGTTTGTGTTATTGGAACGCTTGAAGAAATTTGTGTAATAAACAGAAATCCCTAAAATCTTGGGAGGGTTTTACACTATCTTACTGGGAGATTTTAGTAAATCTGTGAAACTCTATTTTAGTAAAATAACTGTACACTTTTTTCATATTATTACATCACTCATAAGCACACACAGCGCCAGAAAGCCTTTTCTACTGCTGTGAAATACCAGGAAAAACGGTGTTTGTCAGGGCAATAGGGGTGGGCCTGGGTGACTTTCTGACCACATATCAATTATTTCCGTGCATTTTGAGTCACACCTGATCAATATGTGTGGGCTTGGAAAATGACTTCACCAGAGGCCTGTCCTCTTGAACAGTAACCCCGGTCCAGCCCATTCAGTATAGAATAATTGTCATGCAAGATGTTGTCTGATAGTATGGAAGACATTTTCATTTTAGGCAAGAGTTGTTCAAAAGATATGAAGTATGTCAGAAGTATCTGATTCCAAAGACAGAATATTACAGTATTATAGTAAGCCTGAAATCGGCATCTACCAATACTCTCTCAAAGAACATGAGCCGCTTCTATCAGTTATCCAAGTAAGTAGATTAATTGAATAATTTAAATATTCTTTTTTTTCCAAACGCTTAGAACATTTGGAGAAAGTGTTTAGGAACATAGTAAACACGACGAAACTGGTCGGGGAAATGGATCCTCCCACCACTTTTCTATTATATCAAAATAATAAAAAACCTTGAAATATCCAAAATCGAATAATCGTTTTATTATAATTTAATTGGCGATAAAAATACATTTCAACACCCCCATCCCCTAACCAATATTACCAGGGTAGTCAATTTCCCCTCGACAAAAGTTCAAGGTAGTCAAATTTCTCCAGGTGGATTGTCTAAATCCCCTAGAGTCTTAATTAAAAACATACAACGTAGACCCCTTTCAGCTTATGTTTGCATTGATAAATGATTGTAGAATTTTTTGTAAGATTTTATAAATGTTTATTATAAATAGTTATCATTGCTTAATGATAGATAGATAATTAAAGAGGGAGAGAGAGAGATGATTATTAAAACATTTTTTTATTGAATTATTATGTTGGTGATTAACAATTAGTGATGTTATTAAATTTTATAGGTTTGTTCTTGACGACCTTGTGCTTTGATATAAAGCCGAGCTGCCAAATGTTTTAAAGTGTTAGTTGTCACCTTTAGATAAATGATTAATCGTTATCGTGTTTCTCTTTTTACCTATGAAATATATTAAAAAGCATCCTTCCAATGAACATATTAATTGGGATCTGAGACCTTACTGCTTGCATAGAATATGCATGTGTTGATAAATCCCTCTGATCTGAGTCTATACTGTTAACATAGAATATCCATTTGTTGATTAAGCCCTCTGATTTGAGACTATACTGTTATCATAGAATATCCATTTGTTGATTAAGCCCTCTGATTTGAGACTATACTGTTAACATAGAATATCCATTTGTTGATTAAGCCCTCTGATTTGAGTTTATACTGTTAAAATAGAATATCCATGTGTTGATTAAGCCCTCTGATTTGAGTCTATACTGTTAACATAGAATATCCATTTGTTGATTTAGTCCTCTGATTTGAGTCTATACTGTTAACAAAGAATATCCATTTGTTGATTAAGCCCTCTGATTTGAGTCTATACAGATTTATTAAAAACATACATGTGTCGATACAACCCTCTGATCTGAATCCATACTGTTAACGTAGAATATATATGCGTTGATACAGCTCTCTGAACTGAGTCTATACTGCTTACTTATATTATGCATGTATTGATTGAGCCCTTTGAACAGAGTCTATACTGCTTGAATTGAACATAGATGTGATGATTTAGCCCGCCAATCTGAGTCTATACTCTTACGTAAAATATCCTTGTGTTGATCAAATCCCCTGATCTGTGTTTAGACAGCTTGCATAGAATACCCATGTGTTTTAATCCTTTGATCTGAGTCTATGATGCTTGCGTATAATATACATGTGTTGATTAAGCCCACTGATCTGAGTTTATACTGTTAACATAGAAAATCCATTTTTGATTAAGCCCTTTGAACTGAGTCTACACTGCTTATATAGAATATCCATGTGATGTTTAACCCTCTGATCTAAGTCTACCAAGCTTATGTAGAATATCGATATGATGATTAAGCCCTCTGAACTGAGTCAATACTGTTTGCGTAGAGTATATATGTGTTGATTAAGCTTTGATCTGGGTCTAGACTGCTTGCGTAGAATATCCATGTGTTGATTAAGCTCTCTTATCTGAGCCTATACTGTCAACGTAGCATATATATGTGTTGATACAGCCATCTGTGTCTATACTGCTTACATGTATTGATGAAGCCCTTTGAACTGAGTCTATACTGCTTGATTGGAGCATACATATGATGACCTTTCC
Source organism: Macoma nasuta (assembly GCA_032359355.1). Classification (NCBI taxonomy): domain Eukaryota; kingdom Metazoa; phylum Mollusca; class Bivalvia; order Cardiida; family Tellinidae; genus Macoma; species Macoma nasuta. The sequence continues at coordinate 3,069 of JAULCE010111209.1, read as the reverse complement.
CATCGGTGAGGGTTACTTATTACCACATTTGACATATTTGCTGACATTAAAGTTACTTTAATTATATTTAATATAAGTATTAAACTGTCAGGTATGCGATTCTCCAGTGTGGTGATGTGGAGAAACTAATCAAAATGCGTACACATCCAGAAGAGTCGCCTCTTTACTATGGCACTATTGAAGACACATTTGATATCATCAAGCGTGCCTACATTGCTACTGGTCATGGTGGACGTGATTGCATGATCAAGGAACTGAAATATGCGAACATCACTACAAAGGCTCTAGAGCACTTCAAGTCTCTGTGTGCGGAGTGTCAGAAAAAGATGAAGTATCCAATAACCAAGGGTGTAGTGGCGCGACCTATTCTGACCAAGGAGTTTGCATGTAGAGGCCAGGTTGATTTAATAGACATACAGGCTATGGCACACTCCAACTACACATGGATCATGGTGTACCAGGACTATCTGACCAAATTATGTGTCATCTGCCCACTTACCACAAAGCGTGCCTCAGAGGTTGTATTCCAGCTCATGGACATATTCCTCCTGGGAGCTCCTGTCATTCTCAAGAGTGACAATGATTCGGAGTTTACATTACATGTGATCACAGAGCTGAAGGAGGTGTGGCCAACTCTTAGCTTGTGCATGGAATACCCCGTCATCCACAAAGCCAATGTTCTGTAGAACGTGCAAACGGAGACATCAAGGATATGTGGCATGGATTGCAGACAATGAATCACAGGACTGGGCTACAGACACCAAGTTTGTACAGTTCAAAAAGAACTCATCACATCATTCCGGGATTAAGTGTTCGCCATACTCGGTCATGCTTGGGTGTGAAGCTCGAGTGGGCTTAACCTCTTCAGCACTAGCTACAGAAGTAATCTACAAGATGGAGAGTGAGGATGATCTTCTGGCTGCTTTCTCGTGTAGCACACACCTGCTACACGAGAAGCTGACAGTATACCAGCCATCTCGAGCAGCCTAGCTTCTCCACATATAACTAACAACATACCAGCTGACCCAAGCCGCCCAACATCTCCACAGGAAGGAGACAGTATACCAGCCGACTCAAGCAGCCCAGCTTATCCACCAGCTTACAATGAAGACACTATACTTATCATAATGTCATCTACCAGTGAAATGAACCCGCCCGACCATTCCCAGATATCCCCTACAGTCACCACCACGCCGATCTTAGAAGACCAAACTATCCAGACCAGGAAGCGTAGAGCTGAAGCCTATGTAGCACAACTTTCTCAAGCGGAGAGGAAGGTGAAACGCAGCCGTGTGGATCTTAAAACCGGTGTGCCTGGGGACAATGTGGCTGTTCCTATACCGGCAGTAGATCATGGCCGAGGAGATCCTCGTAATATTCTTGGAGTCATCATCAACAGAGACGTGGACACTGACCAGTACAAGATTGCCGTAAAAGCGGGTGTTTTAAAGGGACAATACTCCAGAAACCAGCTTGACCTGTGTCCTTAGCGATTACTGACAGAAGCTGAAGTTAGGAGAATGTAACGTTACTACGTTCTGCTGTTATTGCGGAATCTTCATCTGGTGGACCAAGGTTTCACCAAGTGCAACTGCAACCGTCCAAACAAATGCCAGTCCAACAGATGCAAGTGCTTCAAAGCCAAGTTAAAGTGTAACTCACGATGTCATGCCAGCCTCACATGTGCCAACAAATAAACAATAAATATACAATGGGAAATGTGTGCCGCATTAATCACATGCACCGGTATCAATTATGAACAATAGGAGTTACAACAGTAATGAATCTAATGAAATTGACGATTTTCAGACCCAAAAAACCACATTGATTCGATAAACCGATATTTCAGTTTCGTTTGGTTCCGGTTTCAATTTTATTAGTTTCAGAACTGTAGAAATGTATACCTGATTATTCAAATGCATCAATAAATAAAATTTTCCCATTTTTGTTTTCTGCTTAGTTCTTCTTCAGTGCTTTCATGAAATCCCTGAATACATTTTTTAGTTTTAGGTTACTGGGTCCAAGCGTTTTCATGTTATTGATCGTTTTGTCAGCTAAAGGATAAACTGACCTTGAACTATTACCCACTGACCTAAAAATCAATAGTTTGAAGTCCCTGAGCTCAAGGGTTTTTAAGCTATTGATCAGAAACCGTTTTTCAATAAGGTCAAATTAACATTGACCTTTGACCCTCTGACCTCAATCTCGATAGGGTTTATCTGCTGGTCATGACCATCCAGCTTGCCAAATTAGAAGTCTCTAGGTTTAAGTGTTCTCGAGTAATTGATCGTAAACTATTGGTCTACCAACCGACAGACCAACCTCGGACCGTCTGTCCGACTGACTGAACAACAAGCTGACATATTCAATGCAATATACACCCTTTCTGAAGAGGGGCATAACCGCGCACATCACTGACGACTCTGATGATACAGTAAAACCTGTCTATAGTGACCACTCAACGAAGAAACATGATAATTTCTTAATAAATAAACAATTGAAGCTCCATGCAGAACGGAAGAAATGCAGAAAGCTCGGTGTAGAGCATTCTGCATTACGCTGTTCTGCATGAAGCAATCAATAGTATAAACGAACACCAAATGTGCCCTCTGTTAGTTGTCACTGTGAAGAGGTTTTGCTATAATTGCAAACAGCTTGGATCCAGAGCAGATGCAGAGCTACACACCGTTTAGCCTGGGACTAAAATATTGAACAAAATAGTGTCACCAAAGTTGAAGCAAATCAGACATGTTACACACAAAATGAACACCAGAATATAGGGCAAAGTAGCAGGCGATTTGATCAGAACCTATACTTTTCAAAATTATTCGTATAACTCTTACAGTGCCAACGTTACCATAAAGCTATCATTGCAAATAGGTACAAAGAGGTGGCTTCTGATTTGGAACTTTTTGTTTTGCAACAAAAGAAACAGTGATACAGTTTTGGAAAAAAAATTATCCAGTTTTACATATGTCCGTTATTTATTTCATTTAAAGACATATCCTACAATAAGTTCTAGCGCGTAGAATTATTTAAAATTTTGTATATAATTACTTTGATATAATC
>JAULCE010111098.1:0-12439 GCA_032359355.1 Macoma nasuta | reverse complement strand
TGACTGTGCTGATTGGGTGGCTGTTTTGTGTTGTATGTGGTGTGTCCTGCAAGACCTTTCTATCTACTTTTAGTACGGTTAAGTTGTATTTACCATTACATTTATAAAATCAATTCATTCCCATGAAAATATGCATTTTTCACATTGCATTGAATAAATAATGAAATAAGTAAGACATATTTATGCATTGTTTTAAAGCAATGAACACATGTGTGAAATGTTCGTATACCAGTGCCACGTAATTCTTGCGAAAGCCCTGATTTGTAACTGCCGTAAACGGCTTTTAAACCTTTTGAGTGGACACTGTATGGTAAAAACAATCAATATAATATCAACAGTCGAACCTAGATATAATAAACTGAGTTTAGTCCAATTCATGCTTTAATTGAAGTTAGAACTCCTTTTTCTAGACCAAAGGCTGCTTTGTGGGGACTATTTAACAATTTTAATGATACATCTAGTTGTGTTTCTTTTAAAAAACAAAATATAAGATGTACTATACGTTTAACCTAAACTATTTACTAACATATAAGTACGGTTCTGAATTTAGAATTGCAGATAATTATATCATTAAAAACATGGCTGCTTTGTTTCCTTTTTTTCAAAATGTACTGCCTAAATCACAATGTACAGTCAACTCTGGTTTTGTCGAAGTCAGGGCACTATTTTATATAGTTCAAACCTGTTCTTTAAAGAATCAACGTGGAGAAAAAAATAAGTCAAAGGCCCGTATATCTGTACATTGTCGGACCAAACACCATATCGATATGAGCAAATCCTCCCGGAATAGAACCTTTCGCATGAGTTGAGTTTAATTTCAGTCTGCGATTGCTCAGCAATAGCGCGGAGAAGAATTTCAGTTAAAATGTGTTTAGTGGCCATCAAGTTAGATATCATAGTGACTATTAATGACAAGTGGCCTCTATTTTAAAACCTAAATATCCCAGAAAACTCTTTTGCATTACTTTCGTTCAAGATTAAGTGAACTCCTGTCTAAAATACCATAAATTATTTTTTCTTGAGTAACTGAAGCATACAGGTGTGACTGTACGATCAAAGGGTCAACTAAATTTCAACTAATCTGAACTGAATTATAGATATATTTATTGTTTATTATTACCCTCACATAAAGCCTTAGATTTAAAAAGGACGATATTTTACAATACTTATGATCAAAGGGCCTTTACTGTAAGACACTTAATCCCCAGAAGCAACATAAAGAGATGACTATATCGTCATGGCGATAAATCTTTCTGGAAAGTTTCGTTGCATTCAAACCAGCAATTGTAGAGAGCGTATAAAACATATAGCTAAAGTGCCTTTACTCTGTGAAATTTAATGAAGATATGGTCGTCTCCTTTTTAATTTACAGCTTAGAGTAACGTTTCATAAAATTCCAACAATTGGATGTAGAGAAATAGCACGGGCAAAAACTAAAGGATGCTATTAATGATTAAAGGGTCAACACTACGTGAAATATTATCCAACCGAAATACCTGTCACTTTGATAATAAAGCTTCAATAAATTTCATCAACTACAAACACGCGATGTAGAGAACAAATGGCACATATTAAATAAACGAACAATAATCAAAGGCCATAACTAGTAATTTTCAAATCATTTTACCGGAGAGATAATTGATCGTATTTCTTCTTGATGATATAGTTTCCAGTAAAGTTTAATCAAATTTGAAAATAACGCAGAAAAACATCAATTAACGGACTGCCAGAGTGACTGACCGACATACCGACACGTTGAATCTAATATACCGCCAAACTATTTTTAGGGGCTTCAGATACCACAATGCATTTTATCTCTGTGGAAAGCATCTAAATGATGACGCTAAAGAATCGTAAGAATGGAACGTACAAGTCGCTAAAGCAGCAAAATGCTACTTCTACACCGACATAACAATCACACTAGTTCAAATGTTGGAAGAAAAAGGAAAACTATAGATAAAAATGAAGTTTATGCCTGAATATATACAAAAGCATTGATGTAGTTATAAATAAAGCAATATTCCGATTACCACACCGACACCAAATTCCAATTGCTCAGAGAGTAATGGTTAAGAAGACATTCAGTGTACGACAGAATGGGCACACTCCGAATATCAGACATCTTCCTTCCGTTACCGAATTTGAGAAGTTGTCATCATAGAGTACGATGTACATCCTGTCATCGCACAATCGAAGAGGGAAGCGTGATGGCCCACTGTAAAAGGGTTGACCACCACACATGCCTTACGTTGTAACATCTGGAGATCATAATCTTTTTTAATAAAATATTTATTACGTTTATTAAACACATAATGAAAATTGGTATGTTCAGTAATTTTACGAAGTTTGTAAATCGCATCACCATAGAACTCTGGGTGTGAAATACCCTGTCGCAGGAGTGTCTTTAAATTGCATCTTTATGCTAAGTAGTGATCAATATCGATAATTAAATGTTGCAAAGGGTTTTCAGAGTTCATTATATCTGTATCCCTGTTTAAGGAGCTTTTCAGTCATAATACGGTTACGTTTATTGAAATCCTCAATTGAGTAACAGGCCCTAGCGAATCTGATAAGTTGAGAAATATAAACCCCGTAAGGTGTAGCCCGGGGAAACTTTCCATCAAGGTGTGGATATTCAACAGAATTAACGTCAAAGTCATCTCTTTTGTTATTTAAGCTTCGTAAAATTCAAACCAGCGGTTGTAGAGAAAGAGCGCATACAAGAGTCAACAGATATGAATAATTAGTACGGGGACATTCCTCCGTGATATTAGGATATGCGCGCTTACTCTGGATGACCACTCTTCAAAAACCAGTCCCGTTAAATTCCAACCAGCGTTTTAAAAGAAAAAGTACGGACAAATGATCAACGGACAATAATTAAGATCACAGCAACATATCTATATGTGCATGCCCTGATGGTGATACAGTTTCCTGTAAAATTTCCTGATATTTAATTAAAAAAAATGCGGACGAGGATTATAAGAATCATAGCTCCGCGAAATATACGCCTACTGGAATACCATACCAGTAGGTGCGTCTCCTCCCGATGATCGAAATTCCAGTAGAGTTTTCATCCACCGGTTGTTGAGAAATAGATCCGACTAAAGTCAACAGACAAACAGACCGACCTATTAAATGACTTCTTTATAAATGTGTTAGTAGGTTCTAATATGAAGCATATTTACTTGTCCGTGGCATTTGTCAAAAAACAACGTTTACTGTAAATCATGTTTAATTCTTCATGCACTACACATATATTTAATGTACAATATCCTCGCAAGTGCTAATCAAGAAATATTTCTCCAGTGTAAACTCTATTTGGCCCAACTTTTTCTTTCTTCAGTTAAACTATACTTGTCTAATTTAATATAGCACTAGGAGATTCAATATACATACACAGCCATTTTAAGTCTAATGTTTTAAGGTTAAGGACCTAATTTCAGTATGATACGTTGAAATGCTACCTCGACAGGAAGACTCTTGTGTCGGTACATCACAAAGGGTCCGTTGAGTTCCAGATACCAGTACCTGAAACAAACATGCCAAAACTATGAATATAACAGCAGAAATACAACGTCTGCCATTGACCTTCTGTAGTGATGTGATTTATAAAAAACTGTTTTAAATATCTTCTGATTACATGGTAAAGAAAAATCAAATGATGAATGTGTTTTTATTTCTTAATCTTTAACAATGATTAGGCCAGGGTGTGCGATACATAAGTCAAACGCTTGATTTTGTATAGATGATATTAAATATTCTGAAGTTGACAGGAACGACGGACCGACCGACGGACATACAAGGTTATTCCTATATAGCCCCAACCCACCTCATCTGTCCATCGGTCGGTCCGTCGGTCCGTGGTGCGCTATCGGGAAAATGAAGATTGGAGCATAACTCCTGATCATCATTACATAGAAACACTAAATTTGGTGTGTGGATGCATCTTGGTGAGCTGAAGTTTCATGTACCAACCATAGGTCACTGTCAGCTTGACCTTTGTCCAGGCCATATTTTCTATATACTCTAGAGATTTTAACCTTGGTATTTGATACATGTAAGAACGCGGTCTGTAATGTTCAAGTATTAAGTCACTGTGACCTTGACCTTGACATTTGACCTATGTAATAGAAAACCTGTGTCCGGACCATAAGTCTTAAACAACATTACCTAAAAACACCAACTCTGGTGTGTGGATGTATCTTGGTTAGCGGGAGAGTCGAGAACCAAAACCAGGTCATTGTGACCTAGACTTTTGACCAATATAAGAGAAGAATTTTGTCCGCACCATATTTCCTTAAATATATGCCATAAATACATTAAACTTGGCACACTTATACATCTTAGGAAATAAGGGTTGTGTGTTTTGGGTTTGTTGTGTGTTTGTCTGTTTATGACTGATTTTGACTACTAGTTATCATCTTGACTTTCACTCAAACAATACAATAGTTACTAATGTAACACTGCAGACCCATATAAGAGGGCTACTGATCTGTAACTCCACTATTTGCATTGTACTAATGCAACATTTTCCTGAATGCAATGGATTAAATGCACTCATTGTAGGAAAGACAATGGTTAAGAGCATGACCACCTTTTTATGACAAAATGTATATCTTAATAATTTCACTTCTCCGAACGAATGCTACGTTGTGGGCGTATCAATCACTTTTAATGATAGTTCTAGTTCATTTTAGACAAAAAAGCTAGAAGCAAAACGTTTGATTTCTGCTTTATATTTTAATATCGTGAAAATATAAAATACCTTTTACCTGAGGATAAAAGATTTTGGTCGACCGGAAATTAGACATAAATAATGGCTTGAAATATAAATGATAATTGTCTGATACAGACACATATCAGTTTTACTAAGCTACTTGTAGCATTTGTCTTAAGACATTGACAAAACCAATACTTTGTTTTAAAAAACAACAACAACATGGCAGGTTAAAACTTTATACTAGCTTGGCAATAAAAAAGCTAAACCCCATGATCTTGCAATCAATGAAAACCCGTACTAGCCAATACATAACCGACGCAGAGTCTAATTAATATGGTCATTATTCTTTATCACTCAGGAAACTAAATAATTCTCTAGTTGTTTTGGACCAGTGTTTATCCCTTATATGATATCTACTGACTCTTGGAAAAAAATCAGCTTGTCTGTGTTAAACATAAAACTTTTATTATACATTAAATTAAATATTTACCTTCCATCAAATGTCTTCATTCTTGGATCATTGTTGGCGTAGCACAGTTTTCTCATCCAAAATGCATCGTCTCTCACAAAGACCTGTCAAAGATGTACAACAACTTAATATTTTCAAGCCATAACATGCTTAATTTTTACAGGAGATGTGTCAGTTTTGTCAAATTTCAATTATAGACAATTCATTATCATAATTTACCATAGCAGAGATATCTACCTTTTCCTGGATTTAAACGGTAACAAAATAATGCTCATATACATGTATAAGAGTTCCCAACACATAAAGGGTTAAAGGAATTAAACAAATCATAAGGCTTGAACTGAAATAATTAAATCATGAAGTCGAACAACTAAATATTCACTTTGAATGGATACCGTTTTTCCAATATTAATTCGACTATTACAGTAATAAAATAACGTATATAAACTTACATATATACACCCTTAATTTTGATTCTTTTTCAGAAATTGGTCAAAGTTTCACGAAATAATGGAAAACTAGAAACGAGGCAACACCATACGAAATATCAGTTACGCATTGTCACCTATTCAGTAACCCTTTACTCATCAGTGACCATTTATAAGATCATTGTATGACAAGTACCATAGGAAAACAATCTGACATAAACTACATCTTATATGCACACTTTGATCATTTTATGAACAAAGTATACTCAATTTAAAATAAAAACTAATGATTTTAGATGTTTAACTTGGTCATAGTCGATGGAATTACAGGGTGGTAATTTACGACAAAAGATACGAGTAGTAGTGATTTTGTTAAGTACATACTTTATTTGTTATTTGAAAGAGTTCTCATTTTATTCAAATATGTTTCGACAATGTGAGAAGAAGCCGTGTTTTCAACATGATTTTCACGTTATGCTATCGTGTTTACTTTAAAGTAAAGTGTTGTCCTACAATTCAGACAATGAATTCAAACATGAATGTCTTCACATAATTTAAGTCACCGTCAATAATTGTTTGCGGGCTAATTGTTATTGTATTTAATGTTATCAGGTAACTTAATCCTCGGGCATCCTCATAAACGTGTGTATTGAACAGTAATACCTGTATGCTTATAAATCAAGACCAGAAGAAAACAAGTGGATTATCCGTGACTAGACTCTTGATAAAGCATTGTTACACCGAAAAAAAGATAACACACAATGTGTTTAAATCGTGAAACCTGCTACAGCACTTTGATCATGATATTTCTTAAAAATAAATTTGCAAAGTTAACGACAAAAAGAGTCATGATTCCAGACAATCTCGTTTGTTTCAAACTTTTAAGATTTTTTACCACTTTGTGACCAAGGTTGGCTTTATTTTTATAATGAATGGTTGAGTATGAAAACAAACACATATTCAAATAGATCGACCGAACAATCGTTTTAACATAACTAACCAACCCAACCTCCCACCCGCACGTGTAACACGTCATCCGGTCGAACTCGGGATATATTTGCTAAGAGACAAAATGGTTTGCTGCACCGTGTTCGAAAATAGTTTTTAGACGGGCTATAGTTTACTTCTTCCAACAGCCCGGAGACACATTTCGTATACCGAAACATAGCGCTGGTCTCTTAGAAAAAAAAGTGATAATGCTAATTTACTGTTGTAGCGACGCCAACAATAAGTTTATGTAGAGCCCGTACCGTTATATCGTCTCCGAATTCGCCTTGAAAATACTTCTTCCCTTTCCTTCTTATTGTCGATTTTAACCGTAGAGGGAAGGTATTTTTGAGAGAGTACTTGTTGTTGTTTTTGGTCGTTATTGTTATTTGTATGGTCTCGGATGTCTCCACAACGTCCGGCGACGATGCTTTTCCATTCACACGGGCTCCGCATATGTCACCAGTGGTACTTTTAACGGCGAAAGATGAGTTTCTGCAGTCACTGGCCACATCGTCTGTGTCATACAGGGTAAATTCCCAGACACAATCTTCACAAATTAATGGCAGATTCTTGCGAAGCATTATTGTACCATCACCTCCTCTGGCCATATTTATTTCAGTGTGTATAATCTGAAAAAGATGTAAACGACACAACTCAAATGATATACATGCAACATGGCCACCAACAATTTGGCTATTGCTCGAGACTCGTCGTTCATGGTTCAATGAACGCCAAGTATTGACTATTTTTTAAAAGCCGCAAAATATGGACTGGTTTGCTGATAATGCAAATATTTACTTGAATCCGTATATAAATGATGTGTGCTAATATGTGTTGTTTAAAATGAAATCAGCCGTTTGATCCAAACGTGGATTGTTACATATGTAACAGTTTGAACTGTTACATGAATCATCACTCTCTTGAGCTTTTAAATCGTTGGAATTTCCAAATATTATGTTTAGACGGAACACAGTGTCCTTATTTTTCCCAGCTCCTAACTCAGCGGTTAGGCCAGTTAATTGCTCTTTTCACAAATAAAACAAAAAATACAAATTCTGAAAGAACAAACTATATATATTCGGCTGTTTTCAACGACGTCAAATTGGAAATCAACGTTATGACGTTATCGTAACGTATTGGTGACGTCATTGAGCCACTGACTTTTTCATGAACATCAAACGATGTAATTTGAATTGCGAGTCTTTTACTTTGCAGGCTATAGACCATTATGTCTTCAGTTGTTTTATTCATGCTGATTCATTCATGCGATACTCGACAATTGTGCCTGTTGTGTACATCTTCTTCAATATACATAAACCGAAGGATGCACATGTTTGCGTGGATATTCCCCATAACACTACTTGTAATTATTGACACTGGCACTAAACTTAATTGGTTCAAAATGCAAATGCGGCACACTTTGTTCAGCGGCGGCGTAGTATAAAGCGCTTGTGTGCACATTTAACATCTTATGTGCCGTCTTAATTGAGCCGCCTTCAAATAAACTATTGTGCTTCCACATGACTTCTGATTAGGGTATGTGCGATAAGGTACCCGGTCAAATGTTCAGACAGTTCAACTTTTTATTTTCAAACAGTGTTGACCCTGTTGAAGTCCCACGGGCATAACCATGCCGCTAGTCACGGTTTATCGTGTTTGCACTGTCAAAGTGTTCCGATTACGCTTATCATCTAAAACTTACCTCAACTGCTTGAAAGTTTTCGCTCATTGTGATTCCAATGAGCACACTGGTTTCTGTATCCATCAGAACTACACCACATTTCACCTTTAAAATTATGTAAGACTCTTAAGCATGTTTTAGCTGTAGGCTATCAGTTTCGGCGTTTACATGAACGTTTTTCCGTTTTATTCAGTTCAAATATGCAACATATTGGTCTGGGTGCCAAACGGTTTGGATTCAGTCAGATGCCGAGTTTGCAAGTCAGACGCTGAATTATTTTAAAAAAGTCAGTAGCAACACTAAGCATGATAACGGTAAGTTGCCCACACAATACGTGGGTCTTCCAATGAATAACGAGACTGGCTACATACTATTTAAACTAATGAAGGTACTAAATCAATTATATGTATGACCCGCATGTATATATGTTTTGTATTTGAACTTACAAATAAAATGAAAAGTAGATTCAAGTTTCCTGTTATTTGGCAACCAAAGATCTTAGTTATTTTTGCTAATCCACGTTAACGTAAAATATTGCCATGGTAACAGTGGGTTTTTCATTGTTACACTGAAAGGACAGTCTCTTACATCTATCGAAGAGGTAGCCAGCACTAATTATATTTTCAAATTTTATGACAATATGAAGTCCAAACATTGCAGATATTTTGGTAAAAAATCCTCTTCATTTTTTGCTCATCAATAATCTATAAACACACTTGATCTTATCGTTTCACACGGAGACATTTAATGTTTTATGTCTAAAAATTATTTGACACGTCCGATAAAGTTTTATTTGGAATTAATCATTAATCTATTTTGTGTTTGCTAAGCAAAAAGAAAAGGGCAGGTCTGTTTTTGTATGAAAATGGACATGCTTCATTTGCTAGGTAACTGTTCTCTCTGATTTTGTATGTGTCGCATTCACAACTGTCCAATCACAACACATATGCAGTGTTCGGTTTCTTAGCAAGAAGGCACGATGAGTATTTCTTAAGTGAAGAACCAAACATTTTAGACAAAGATTTTGACAACTGATATATAACGAATATTTGACGGGTCATATCACTTTATGTTTAAAACATTAAAGTAGATATATTCCTTGGATAAGTTTCTTGTTTATATTTCAATACCATAACAACGCCCACATATTAAACAAAATAGATAGTGTACAGTTTACCGATCCATGTCTATGATAATTATTGAACAAACTATGACAAAATAAGTATGCAGATGAGTGATTTGGAAAGACAAACTGTTGACCACCATGGTGGACGGATATTTAATACTAACTTCTTTGCTTCAGTTTAATTGTCGTTAGTGATTTAGGTTTTTACTGCGCAATAGTTTCAAAACGTCTAATTTTAACATCGTTGCTCATGTATATATTGCATTATTCGAGTACATTACATATACATGTATATCTGATCAAGGTTTGCATGTTTAGTGTGTGTGTAACAAGAATACCGGAAGACCAAGAAGATTATATGCTAATTTGTCTTTTTATCCATTTAAACGTGTTGAAAGATATGATCTTATGAATGCAGCAGCGGACAATGGAGAACATGATGACACCTAGATAATTTTTATATTACCTCTGAATCCAAGACAAATATCAAGTCATTATGATCATTTATATCTTCATCAGTTAAATGATACGTCAAAGCTTGATCTGATGTTAAGGGTGTCGATGACTTTACTTGTTCTCCATTCACAAACCTGTAAAAACGTATACAAATGTATACATTCACAAATATGCTAGATTCAAGTATTTTCTTGAGACTGAAATGAAACAGCATGTCAGATGCTATCATTTACAGAAAATGTGTAAATGAAATTTAGAAATATAGCAAACGTTAAGGTGTTCTTAGATACAAGTCCAATATGCTTTTAAGACAGAATTATTAATCAAGATATCTGCTGGAGTATGTAGGACACAATATATAATAGGTTTTAATCGATTCAAATCACATAAATAAGACGGTTCGTGTATCATATTTTAGTTCAATATTGATAGCTTTATCGCAAAATAACGTTTATACCTTTCACAACATTTTAGAGCCAGCTCAGGTTTTAATCACAACGCATACTGTTTGTAAGCCCTTTCAATGAAGAGAGCAATGACTGACATTTGTGCAAACAATTCATAACTTAGATTTACTTCGGAGACGCAGTTTCTGCTCAGATTATTCACTTGCACTGCTATTGTAACTGCCAAGTATCATCCATGTTATTTTGACTATTTCGTCACTAACGTACTGACATGGTACTTGAAATAGCCTTGTCACACTGTGACGAAGTTGAACTACAAGTTGTGGCGACTTACAAATAGACTCAATTCGCCTGTGCTCGTGTAGATCACGAATCCACGTCGTGCAATGTCGCGGAAATGTTTCCTGATGTCGCCAGTACTCATAAAAAGTCGCCAAGGACTGGCCAGAATGTGTAACAATAAAACTACTAACGAATCCAAACACAGACCCGCACGAGTAACAGGCAATCCGGTCGTTCTCGAAAAATTCTTGCGCGATAGTTTACCATGCACGTGTCAAAAAGATGTCGTAACGATCGTAAAAACACTCATACACATGTCATGGACATGTCTCCACTTGTCGCCGTGTAAAAGTAACTGCCAACATGCCATGGTTTTGTTGAGAGTTTGTGAGATTTTTCTACGGTATCTGAACGACATTTGCACGACAAGCGGTGAGATTACACGGCATCTCATGACATCTGCACGAAAGTTTTCGAGTCTCATACGACATGATCTCCACTTTGCAATGAGTTCTGGTGAGTAATGGTGATACTAAAAAACTATAAAACAAACATCATTACGCTCATTTATTTTAGTCTGTCCACATCATATGTTGTGTGTCAATACCTAAAATGCCACCAAAAAAACAGGAAATGTATGTATAACCATATCGCCATAAGTCGCTACCAATTTCCCGGTTCTCGTAGTTAATTGTACAAAACTTGTGCAAATGTTGCCAAATGTCGAAAAATCGCTTGCACAGTTACATTTCCGTAGGTGTGTCTTCGGTTGTTGAATGAGTGTATATTAAAAAATAAAACGGCACCTCGCACTTTTCTCACGGGACACTCGTAACTACAACTCGCCACAGTGTGACACAGGCATAAGCGTCATGCTTTAACATTGTGACAAACAGTTATCATTATTATAAGTATTCGGGCATGACAGATAATGATTCTAATTATATTCGAAATAATGCTAAATAAGTTTCAAAGATTCGGTCAGATCGGCAAACAGAACATACCCTAATCAGATTAATCCTGGCCAAGTTGTCTGATTTGGGTTTATAATGTTGGCTCATACACTGTTGGTCAATTGCTTCGAGTAATTATTGCTCGAAAAAGGCGACAGCCAGGCGGACAGTGCGACTTTCTATGCTTCCTTTCTGGACCTAAAACATACCATTGAACGTTGTACCAGTAGCCTGCGGCAGTATGAAAGTGACATAAAAATGTCAAACTTGGTTGCTCTCTTGCAATACCCATGACTGCGGCAACCTTGATCTCTTCTATATAATAGTTTGGTAAAAGGCTTTCCGGCCACACTAAACAACACAATAAAAATAACAGTTATATAGTAAACATATTTGGTGCTTAAGTAAACATCAAACCGATCAGACATAAATGGTGTATCGTTCTTCATAGTGATATTTATGATATACTAATATTGTTAAGAATAAAATGATGGCTTATGAAAGATTATAAGGACATAGAAAGAATCACTACAAGTATATGTAAAAAGATGAAACAAATTCAATCGATATCGGGAAAAGTGTGGATAACACTTGATTTGACTTTTTGTTTAAACTTTTATCAAAATATGTTTACTAAATATCACAAATTTGAAAACAAAAAGGTACCTTGTAGAAATTGAAGTCAAAATATAATATTTACATTTTCTATATAACGTCTCTATATAGCCCTATTGGAAATTTCGATGTTAAATTCCCAATAAACCTCTTGTCATTTTGAAACTGGTTCGGTCCGGTTTTGGTCAACGTTCACGCTACACATAAGATGTCATATTCGTTCTTTCGAATAACGGACGCGAATGTCGTGTTAATAAGATGCAATGGGAATTCTTAGAAGATAATCCAATAAATCGACTATTATTCTTT
>JAULCE010111097.1:0-20064 GCA_032359355.1 Macoma nasuta | reverse complement strand
CAGACGCCGCCTTGTAAGGCGGCGTCAGATCTGGGACTGCACTATTTTTAATGGCGCATTTCGGCGACTTTGGCGGTAAAAAAGTTAAACCCTTTTCTCCGCATGCTATTTGTATCCACAGGGAAATAATCTAATGAAAAGGTTAAATAGCAAGGCAAAAGGGAAAAGTTATCATTCAAAAGTTTGAAAACAGTGTATACATTGGAGCATTTGCTCGTTATGAGTAAATTCTACATTGCATATAATTTTATAATAGTCATACATTACAGGAGGATTTCTCTTAAATTAATTATTAAAAAATATATATAATTGAAAATAGTGTTACAATCAATTGTAAATATAAATGGCCGAATATCAAGTTAAAAGAAAATGCAGCGTTTGCTTGTCACAATCAAATACCAAATAAAAAACAATGTGTTCAATAGCCATCTGCCTCTAGAGTTCTTCTATGTAATATTTTAGAGCGACATTCTTCTAGCATTAACGAAACTATTGTGTCCTTAAAAACATTATAGTGGGTGTGCAGACTTAAGGGAAATGTCAACATGTATAATGATATTATCATCCAAAAGTGAATAACAAGCTCTTTCGTTAAAGAGTACTGCAGCTATTTAATTTGACAGTTTGTCCGGTTTTGTTCCAATTTGCTGCCGGCTCGGGTTTCGGTTTCGGTTATATACGGAAAAGGAAGTTAGAAAATCATCGAAACCATAACTCAAGACTCGTACTCATTAATCCCTGCACTGCCTACTACGAAACATAGTGTCATATGCAAACAGCTTGGTTCTGGATAAAACGCCGAGTTGAGTTTATCGGCATCTGTTACTCGGCATCTCATCTGGATCCAAGTAATAGTCACTATCAATCAGCTACTTTTTGCCCAAAATTAGTGAATCTATGAAGCTTAACTCTTTCGGCGCCATATTTAAAATTGGTTGGGACTATTTTCAGATAAAATGTTTTAGCGGAATAAATCTCAGAGATGGTTAAATATTTGTTGTATATTCCGAAACTGCTAATACAGGACTAAAATCTATTGCAAAATAGTGAAGTCCCAGATCAGACGCCGCATTGTAAGTCGGTGTCAGATCTAGGACTGTACTATTTGTAATGGCGCATTTAGGCGACTGCGGCGGTGAAAGGGTTAAAATGAATCAGACGAATAATTGTTTGTGCGCATAACTGCCGCGGCAGTGAAGGGGTTAAGCAACTTTCAATTAAAAATGACATTTAACGCACTTGCACTTTTATCAACAAAAAGTTAATTGCATTAAATCGGTTTGTAAATATCAATTTTTCTAATTTTGCACATGTAATGTGTTGCAAATATTAACATTCTAAAACGTATGACGGACTTCTATTGGATGGATATATTTTTAGATGTCGCAGAATTTGTAACGAGATCCATTGAATATCATATTAAGTATTTCAATGATCCTGTTGGTGGTGCATACATCTTTAACTTGCTTGTAAGAGGACGTATTTTTGTGTGTGTGTTGCAATTATCATGAACAATATAACGCATACATTTAATACAGTAATTTGGCATTGTAGGTGTTGCAGAAATTATAAACAGAATAGACGGACTTCCCTTTGACGACCATGATGAACAGTTGTTTGAGGTAAGTGTATCGCCAAATTCACATTACTGTGCCATATATCTACAAGCTATAGCCCAGTGCTACTATTCCTTTCCTTCACAAGCTGATTAAGACTAATTTATAAGGAGAGAATCTGATGAAATATATGAAATTTTAGGCGAGAGAAAAAAAATGCATTTTATGAATGGTATTGAACTCATTTGAGGAAATGGAGCATTTGCTCGTTACGAACATACGCTTCATTTTCTACAATGTATGCAATATTCGTCAGTTAAAGGCGCTTCTATTGAGTTATGGGTTAAACAGATCCGCTATAATGGTTCACACTCAATCTGAGCTATTATTGTCTTCTGTTTGGAATGAAGTAAAGCAAAACATAAGTTGATAGGAAGCTTTGTCTCCACCGTATATTCTGATCTGAGTGTACACTATTTGCAAGATCTGTTTCTGCTTTCTACACATAATGGATCAAACTTTAGTCAACTGCTGTTACATAAGGACAACCAGTAAGTGAGTAACATAAAAAGCGTTTAAAATAGGGAACCGCTGGTCAATCTGTCTTATTTGTGACAAGATGTGAAGTTTCTTCACATGCCACCTCAAAATTGACGAATCGCCGACAAAACGTTTGACCAATCAGACATTGCCGCTCATTAACGTCATTCCTGTGATGGCGGAAATGACGTCGTCCGCCATTTTCTCCGACATGTGAGCGTTGTATTTTTTGTGAGCAAATGTGTTTT
The DNA here is from genome assembly GCA_032359355.1 of Macoma nasuta. Classification (NCBI taxonomy): domain Eukaryota; kingdom Metazoa; phylum Mollusca; class Bivalvia; order Cardiida; family Tellinidae; genus Macoma; species Macoma nasuta. Next base: position 17,720 of record JAULCE010111097.1, on the reverse strand, counting down.
ATGATGCAGTTTTCAAAGAATGAGCGGTGTTGCTGGGGAAACTGAAGCTCAGAGACGGTCTATGCAGCCGCCATCTGTCTGCAGGAACCTGCAGACATTATGGCGTCTGTGTAGACCGTCTACCTTACCGGAGATGATAAGAGTAATATCCCTTGATTTAAGTGGGCGCGGTTTCGGCCGCTTCAGCGTTCCGTCAAATTTTCATCTGATCTGGCAATATTATCAGCTATTCACAATGATGTAGATTGTATAGGGTCGTTTTTAACATGTTCACAACATCTTAATAAGGTCAGTTCCGCTATATGTTTTTAAATCAACAATTTCTTTTGTCATTTGTTAAGTAATTGTTTTCGTTTTGCGTTTAACAGTACCATTAGAGATAAATGGATAAACAGAAAATTGCCTTGTGGCGGTCAAAACATTTTTAAATATAATAGCATTCGCCGAATTTAACGGATCCTCGGGAAATTACGGTTTCGGGTCTGATTAAATTTCCCTCTCAAGCTGTGAGTGTCTGTTCTTTACAATAAAAATAGCTATTAACGTACGCAGTTTTATTATTTCCAATGGACTTGACCTCGTTATGCAAAAAGGAACGGCGTGATATTTCGCGTGAAAGCTTTGGTCATAAGCTTGCAAATAAAGATCTTTTCATTAGAGATCTTGGATATTGGCATTTCACTTTAAACTTGTGCGAACTATTTCTTTACTGACAAGTGTGTAAGCATTAAACAGTAAATGCCTATTGAACCACTTAATTTAAGGGGCTATCATATGCAGATCTAGACCGATAGCTTAATATTCTCTCTTTACTTTTACAATAGACTTAGAACTAAAAGAAACAGTTATTTTGAATTGCTTTGGAAACAATGTTGAACATGGAGCATGCGATTATCATAAGCAAATGCTCTATTTCCCACAATATTAACAAAAGTCATCTCTTTCAGAAGCGTAAACAGGTCTATCTATAGAATAAAGATGCTTCTGCGGATTAAATACTTAAATGTGCAATGCACGTTTAATATTAAAAAAGGAAAGTTGGCATAAACTGAACGTGATACTGAATTATTAGTTTTTCGGCCATTGTATGCCAAGCACTCTAATGCTAGGCCACACGCCATCGACTTCAAAATTGCTTTTTGTAATCACGAACAGGGTAATATCGTGACCAGTTTAAATGATTTTTTTCTTGCTTAAAAGTTAAACACGCGTTTCCACTGCATACAAGGTATTCGCATTCAAAAAGGAAGTCAGAGTTAATTGCAATATTGCTAACTCATTTAGATATACATGTAGTATGATATATCTAATGAGTATCAAGGTGACGTTATTTTTGTGTCGTCTGTAGGCATTTTCAATATTTTGCGGGCTTGGTATCAACAATGCACAGCTGTATGAAGATGTGGCACTATCAGCGGCGAAGCAAGCCGTCGCTCTAGAGGTAACTTTGCACCTAATTTTAACATACCATAACCCCTTTACTGTCGCGGTAATTACGCGCATGCTCAATAGTATATATGTTACTTGTTTAAACCGAACCCAAGCTGTTAACATACTACTCTATAGTTGAGGGTAGGCAATAAAGGGGTTAACATATATTTTCGGTTAATGAACACGTCGATATTGATTTGTTGAATGTAGTTCCGAATCCAGGGTTGTTTGATCGTTTCACTTATTTGTACACTACTCATGACTTAATGTACCGAAATACCTAATTCGAGGTTGTTCACTTGACAATCTTATTCAAATAATCCCGTCTATTTTGGCATATTCAGTCATTTTGAAATTGATATGAAGTAATTTGAATCATTTTAGTGATATATTTGCTATAATGTTTTACAATGTCCTTTGTTAAAGAGGCATCAACAGGAAACTCTATGGAGAAACGGTTGAGATGCGGCAGTTAATTCATGTCTATGTTTCAATCATGTTCTACATAAACATCCCATTTGAAGGCTCTGTAGTAGATACCTGTATAACAGTACGTTAGATTCGGGTAACAGCTCATTACAACCTTTTGTTCTGTGCCTAATGATGTTTCAAATTCATCAAAGCTTGAAACATTTAACAGTTCCGAGTCTTTATAAAGCATATATCGTAATGGGGATACATCAGTTTTCTGATTGCGTTTTGTATTGCAGGTTCTGTCGTACCATGCTGGCGTAGAAACGGAGGAAGCCTACAAAATAAAGGTACGTTATCCTGTCAACAGTATCATGAGATACAAATTGGTACTCGAACAAAAATTCGCTAAATGTGTAGACCCACAACAACCGCGGATTAGGACATACGGGATCTAACTAAAGTATATTTTGTTTGAAGCGTCAAAGAATAAGTGTGTGCACTTATGATCTGAGGAACATGTGTCAAATTGTGGCTTGTGCTCCGTTGTCTCTTGCAACTTAAGATACGTCTTAGCAGACATAAGCCGTCGATGTACACATAGACAGTAACATTTGATTAAAAATACACCGAAAACGTTGTCACAGCAACATTAAAATATAACGTTTGTTCCAGATTTTTGCAGGATCTTGATTATTTTTTCTTGTATACACTTATTTTCAGTAGAGCATAATGATTTGCGAATGATTTACTGAGTTCCGGTTTACTTTCGTCAACAAAAGATTTTTCTTCAAACCCTATGGAGTGACCACTAGTTGGAATCATCTTGAAACGACAATTTGATTGAGGGGTCACGCCAAACGATTTGGAGAGGATAAATAGTATTAGCATTTTAAATATGCATGGTATCTGGGGACCTGGAACCGGAATTCAACATAACCGCAATGCACTATGGTCGTTTTGGAGTAAGGCGTAGTGTTGTCATATCAATTCCAGAATAAAATTATCCCGGCAGCGATTGACTGGCACCTGAATGAGCTGAGCTTCAATGACTTTTCGCTCGCCAATGATGAGATGGCGGTTGCTGGTATTCGCATCTTTAGGGACCTCGGGCTGACCAAAGTTTGCAGGATTGATTATGACGTGAGTGCTAATCGTGACCGAAATCTATTTTACACAAATCGGGATACTAAAACTAAGGAACTAATATGATAAAAAAATGAATATCTAGGCCAAATAAAATAATCATTTTTGAACTGTACTAAAAGTGTTGTAGGCGAATGTATGTTCAACTTCCTACAATGTTTCCAATCGTAATCAGTTTCAAAGGCGCTAAAAGGCACTGGTGCGGAGAAAATGGTTGAAAAACATATTTTCCACAATCAAATATCATACTACAATTTTTGCAGGCAAGACTGCCTCCGAAAAATGACTTCGTTTTCACTTCATCGAATCATATTTTTATTTTCAAATGACTTGAAACTTTTATATCCAGAAGACTAGAGTGATTTTTAAATATGTATAGTAATTGGACATTCATTGGCGATAAAAACCCCATAAAAATAGACACCAGTACACATTTACATCAAACGTTTTAGGAATGTACATCCTTCAAAAAGTCTACAACATAACACCGTCGATCGCAAATATACTCATATATTTAAAATGGTCATGGTAAATCAATACTATCTCAAATAAAACTAAATACGACAGTCAAGTAAAACTATCTAGCAAATGTGCATGATTCAGATATGTTTGTTCTAACCATGCTCACCATTTTCGATATAAGCTTTTTTACACTTACCACCTATAAGGAAAGCATCCGATGGAAGATATGAATGTCTAATTAAAAAATGCCCTTTTTACAGTATTGACATCACAGGAAGACACAGGACATTTGCTGCTTACCAGTAGATGTTCAAATTTGAAAAAAAAATATATTTCAAAACCACAACACTAACAGGGGCGCTAGGAAGGGAATAAAAAACATTATTCATGACCTAAAGAATATTTCATAACGTGATCTCTAAACTAAGTTAAAATGATATGTATACCATTTTACGCGTTCTTTTTTATAGTTTTCGCAAAACGTTGCACTGTTACGTGCATTGTAACACGTATATTAACATTTTATTCCGCAAGCTATTTAAGGCTACTTTAAAATGCCAGCATAAGATGAAAAGGTATATACCTTATTTTCGATAAATGAAAACATCACATTTGAATGGCTTTAAAGCCATTAGGAAAATAGAGAGCCTGCTCGTTTTAAGCACATGATCCTTTACCCACAATTTATAAATTTCATCTGCTACAGAGACATCAAAGAATGCATCTATAGATGGCAGGATTAATAAAGAATAAAACGTTTTATGACTAATCAGTCAGCACCACCTTGCAAAGACAAACCAATATATTCTAAACAGACATCAAAATATACCGTGATCAAGATAAATCGTCTTACTAGGGCCACACCTGTTTGTAGAAGTGGAACACTCAAACTGTTGAAACTGTCGATCTACAATAACCAACAATCAATGTTTGTAATTCGAATTGAATGTTTTTGTCATATATATAACATTGCAGACACTATGCAGATTCTTGTTGACGGTTAAGAAGAATTACAGAAACGTGGCCTACCACAACTGGCGACACGCCTTTAACGTCTGCCAACTTATGTTTGCAACTATGCAGGTACGTCTTTGACATGTGTAACCGCGTGTGGCAATCCATCAACGTTATTTATCTTTGTGATACGAGTGCTATTAATACTATGTTTATTTTATTACGTAAAAGTATCGTTCACGGTTGCGGGCCATTCGATCAGTTGTATATGGAGGAATGTTGATAGACGTTATATCGTCGGATTTCGTCTTAAATCACGTATGCACCATTTTCTCAAAACGGCACATACGTGGTCAAGAGGAATACCGACGATTTGTTTTTTTGGATCAGTGAACGCGTTTTGATGAACATCAATGACTTGTTCTACACCCGCCGACCTTACATATCAATAAAGTGGCTGATACGTGGGTTAAAAGAAAAACTTACGATATGTTATTTGTAACGGTAAATCTGTGCTTGGTTTTGTGGTTTTGGTCTGACTTGATCACTTTGCAGTTTGCGGACGCAAATGTAGATGGGCTATATTCGCATTTGCATATTCTATTTTGTCCGATTGACATTTTCAGAAATGTAACACTCGCTTGCTCCTATCCAGACAGGAGTGTCTAGCCTTGATAGTGGGTTGTTTGTGCCATGATCTTGACCACAGAGGAACCAATAACGCTTTCCAAGAAAAGTGAGCATGCCTACTAATTTACCATTTCCTCGACAAGCTACTCGTATATTAAAATAACCAACACGTACAAAAAAATAAATAAAAAACAACATCTAGGCAAAATAAAACTGCCAGTCTTGAATGTTATTGAAATCATTATAGGAAATAGAGCAAATGCTTCATTTTCAATAGTGTTTTCAATAACCATTAGTTAGAGAAGCACTTAAAGGCTTGTGTAGATGAATGGGTTATTTCGGATGCTTCAACATTTCAAATCATCGTTTTAACTTGTGAACATTTGAATTTACTAAAAACATGAAAAAAAAACCTAAATGCATTTCGGTTAATATATGTTTATTTCTAGATAGTGACTAAATGATAAATCAGACATAGAAGGTGCTATCATTAGCCATGAATGAAAGTCCTTTATTAATCTGAATTACAATTGCCATCAAAGGTGAAACGCCATGTGTTTTCTATCGTGCACGTTCTGATACATATATAGTATAGGTAAATCTAAATGTAGCTTAACAATAAACAAATTCACTGCATTATGAGGTGCTGATATTGAGAGACTTACGATCACTCCGTGTTGTATTGACTTGCTATTTGTACGTATATGCATTTCGACACTTAATTATGGACTATTTTTGAACCAAAACATTAAACATTTTTGTCCAAATTGATTAAATTGAAATATATACGAGAACCGTTATTGTAAAGTTATTTTGAAAAAACGAATTATATTAATTGTGTTTATCTAATGTACATTAACACTTTTCAATATAGAAGCGCGACTAAGTGCCTCTGTATATGATAAGTTAACTTTGTAATTAACGATGAAATGGAGAATTTGAACGGAACGAGCAAATGCTTTATTTTTTAGAATGTGTTCAATACAGTGACATTTTACTTTGTCCTAGATTATCTTTATAAAAATAACATGTGGAAGAAAGGGTAAAGTGATGTATATTTTGTTTTCAGAACCAGCTCAGCTTTAGCCCAATTGTATGGAACAAAGGCTACGTTGGAACACCACCATTTCAACCATGCAATCATGATACTAAATAGTGAGGTAATTATGTGCAATTGTCTTGTTATATTACACTATCACAAACAAAACAACTCTAGACGCCCCTGACATTTGTTTCTACCTGTTAGGTAATTGAGTAACGATTACCACTTCCAGTATCTTTTCTTCTGTATAGATAATCGAAGTGGCGCCTCAAAATTAGGTTGACGTTATGGATTGTAATTGTTCAAGATCAATGATCGATACAACTATTTACTTCTAATATAATTAGCTCTTAAGAAATTACCGAAAGTAGGTGTGAGGATAATTGTAAAGCGTGTGATTAACCCTTATCCTTTCGCTTAAAAACAGTTGTCCTCTGATTTCTCGTCTGCTTGATATTTTAACCTTGTTCGATTATCTTGAAATTTGTCACTCAAGGCGGATCCGGGTCAGACGCCGAGTTACTCGTCGTCTTATCCGAGTCCGAGTCGTGGTTGACGATATTACTATGGTCGTGGTAAGGGGTTAAAGTATAAAAAATACCGGATCTATTCACTCAGAGAATGGTGTATTCAAATGAAGTAAACATGCATGTAAAGTGAGGGGACAGTGGTGTCATAGACCTACGAGAGCAAACCGTGGAATTGGTGTTTTTCTTCCAGAATCGTTTAAGTTCATTATTATCAATACCATATTGTTCATTTCTACCATACCAAGCCGTCATTAAATACCAACCGCACGCTACATTGAATGGTTATCGTAGTACCACTTATTAGACAAAACACGATGAGGTCTGGCACCTTTCGTTATAACATGTTCATTATGTTTTAGGCGACCAACATCTTTGAGAACTTATCTTCGGAGGAATACACCGACGTGATCAACCTGCTGAAACAAGCCATACTGGCAACCGATCTCTCTTTACATGTCCAGTAAGTATGCGGCTTCAAAGCTTGTTTCCAAACCAAAATAGTTTAACGCCGATCTTAATCCATTCTCTAACGTATTTCATCACTGTCCACAGCAGCTGTCCACAGCAGCTGTTTACGGCGATCTATGTTCACATATTTTTTAATTGGATACTTTTGCATATAATTGAGACAGTGTTTGATAAAGATTTCGCCTGTAATAAATTTATTGTTTTTGGTTGCAACATATTACATACAGATTGCTCAAGAAATAGATTCAACAGCAGTCTTTGTCTATGTCATTGAGATTAATATTGAGGCAAAATTCGAAATCTGATTTTAACTATGCCTATATATGGCATCTTCAAGGGTAAACATCAACTATTTTAACTGCGGTTACAATACAATCACCTTCATAATATATGTGTTTTTGCCAGACTTCGGAACAAATGGTTCACCATGGTGGATGAAGGAATAGATTGGGATGACCGGGATTTGAAAGAAGTATTCCGCAGTATTCTTATGACTACGTGTGACATAGGTGCCATAACCAAACCATGGGAAGTCTCTAGGAAGGTGAATACTACGTTTAATAAATGGTTGAAACATTTACATTAATACATACACATTAACCCTTTACACAACCGACGCGACTTTCAGCGCATCTGTAGCTTATGATTTATGAAAACATTTCAGGAAATAAGGTATTTGCTCGCAACAAGCAATGCTCCATTTCCTGCAACGATTTCAAGTAACTCAAACATGTATTTACTCTTTTGACTAGAATTTCGTATTGTTCATACTTGGTGACCAATTTTTCATTATGTTCTCTCCTTGTGGATTAGTTTAAACATAACATGTGGAGAAAAAGGGTAAAAGAATGTCAAAGATTTTCAGTTAAAGAAAATGGGTCCAACTTGACCAGTGTTATGGCAAGCTGATATATGATGCTGCATCGCTCAGTTTAAATGTTATATTTCATTTTGCATAATGTACGTCAACTATGTATTACTGTTTGTATAACATTTTTGATATAATAGCTATGATATAAGTGTAATTCTGAAAGTTCAATTTTGATAAGTTACTATTGAGTCATTTTATAACAACATTGACTCAAACTCATTCGCTAAGCTGGGCTGTTACATGCCTTATTCAGTGTACATAACGTATCTTCTCTGAAACGGTATATAGTCATAACTGTTGAACATCCATTGAATAATAACTCATTTACACCTTCTTGCAATGACTCTTAATGCTGAGAACGGGTACAGTCAAGAAGAAAATTGTGTTCTGTTCATTTGAAAACTAGATCAATAGCAAAATTTCAGCCACTAACACTTTTGCAAAGTATTGAGCAAATATTGTAAAATAAAATACGTTTCACTGCCAAATAGGTTGCAGACCTGGTCATGACAGAATTCTTCGACCAAGGTGACAAGGAAAGATCTGAATTAAAGATTCAACCGCAGGTAAAGTAGGTTTTGTTTCCTCGTAAAAACAAAGATGCGTTCTTATGTTGACTTATACAAATATTTTAAACAGAAGTCACACTATGTACGTTCAATGGACGCTCTCGTTGAAAATAGATATGTTTTTTAAGTGGGATGACACTTGCGACTTTTTTGCCAAAACGTCTAAATAATGATGCAATAATATTGTGGAATTAGTAACTGATTCCTAATATTTGCTATTAGCCCCTTCACTATCGAGGTAATTATGCATATGCACAATTTGTCGTTTGCTTCCTTTATATTAAACTTCACAAATTCATGTTTTGGAAAAACAAAATTGCTGCGTGTCAAACAGCTTGAATTTGGATGAGTCGCCGATGTTCTGTTTGCATATGTCACTATGGTTAAGCCGATGTTCTCGGCGTCTCATCCGGATTAAAGCTGTTTGCATATGTCACTATGGTTAATCGCACATATAATACTTGATTGAGTAATGTGTTAAGTCCATGTCTGCATTCAGTTTCTGCCAGATCCTATCCACTTTAACATAGGGCTAGAGTTATTATCTCAGTTGTTTGAATGTTGTAGCAGAGAAAATAAAGTATTCAAATCAGAAAAGAAATATGAAAAACACCGATTGCTGTTAAGCTCAATTAGTGCACGGAATAATTTGGGGGCGCTGTTAATTCTCACATTAATCACGTAATGTCAAGAGTTTTTGCAACATTGATAAGATGCTTCCAAGTATGATCGAACTCGATAAAAAAGTTGCTGTCAGGTGTCAATTTTCATGCTGATTTTTTTTACTAGCGCTGCTATCAAGATGATATAGTACCTTTTAGCCGGGATCAGGAAAGCATGGAAATTGGTCGGCTTATTTTGTTTCGTTGCTGTTGTATTTATTGCTTATTACCGACATTGTAGGCGCACATGGACAGAGAAAAACAGGACCAGCTTCCTGCATTACAACTGGGCTGGATTGATGGGATTTGCCTGCCGTTATACAGAGTATGACCTTTTTGCATTTTTGCCCATTACCATTTTCTGAGTCGGCAATGTAATTTCTGAAAATATTATGCATTAAGAAATGAAATGTTATAGATGTGATTTGGAAACAGGTTGACAACACAATGCAAATGTTCCTTTTAAGGTAATGCTGCGAACAATTCTAAAGATTAATTATCTACCAGCCATTGCAGAATGTGTTCTTATTAAATGAATTTATCTATAGAAGCGTTACTTAACATCTCTGTAACATATGTCTATTGTAAATATTGAACAGAAAATTAGTTTTTTTTTCTCATAACGAACGATTTCTCAATATCTATACTGTTTTAAAACAATTAAAAACTGGCATTTTCGTTTAAATATTCAACCTTTGTATCAAATGACTTCCTATTGTATCGGACTATCACTATGATATGGAGAAAAAGGTTAATATGCAAATTCGAAATATACATTTCTGTTTCAGAGTCTCGCAAAGTTTGATTCGGCATTCATGCCAATGTTGGATGGGGTCAAGGCCAACAGGGCACGGTGGGAATTTCTGGATGCAGAAAGACTCAGTAAGCAGGTGGCACGAGAATCATGTGTCTAAACAGTTCTGGAAAATTAAAGTAGAACTAAACCGGATAGCCCAAGCATTCGTTGATTTACGGTGGCATTAACTCTAAATACTCGGACTTATATTAACGATAACAGTGTTAACCAGTTTTAAATGCTCCTTCAGTTCATATTCAGCATATCAGTGAATATAGATAAACAGTCACAGGGTTCACGATATTCGTTATCAGATATCGTGTTTTTCACAGTTTACCGATAACCTATACAAACTGTTTGGAGCCAGTTTAGACGCAGAGGTACTCCGAGTCACTCAGCGTCTAATCCGACACCAGTTTGTTTGACACTCGTAGTAATTAATCTTAACAACAGAACAGAAAAGTGACAAATGCACCCTGAATTGATTGAACTGTTTGGAGATTTTTAATCTGGAAATTGAATAATCGGAGTAAATACGGTACTGTGTAGAAACTGGCTGACGTCATTAGTTGTAAAATAAGTTTGCATTGTGCATAGCTCGATGTTTACGTCTCCACATTATCTGGGATCAACATTCATTCTAAAGATGCAATCTTCCTCGCTGTATCTTCATAAATGTTTTCCTAGCGCTAAGGAGATTATTTTAACGCATTCAGTGTCACGTGGCTCTTAACGGAAGATGCATGTGTGACAAACGGGATTATATGGTATAAAAATTGAATTCGCTACACACATGGAATGTGTTTTACGTTTTAAGATATAGGGACCATAATGAATTAAGCGATTTTCATCCGTATTTAGACGGGTATGCTATTTCCGTTATTTAGGTCGGTTAAGTGAGTTCAGAAAAATAAACAGCAACCCCGATATGATCGATGCAAATTAAGTTTACTTATGTGAAGCAAGCTGTGACTTTGTTTAGTGTGACACCTCTTCATTCTAGTATAGTAGTTTAAGAATATTAAAGAAGACCCGGCATAATCGCAGAGTGTCAGCATTATAATACAGGATTGAAGGTTTAGAAATGTGCCTAAGTTTCAATTAGTAAAATGGTCGTATACACAACATTTCTCATTAAATTTTAACTCCAACATAAGCTTTAAGTTCAGATTCCACATATATTGCTTATTTGTATGATTATGACGTCTATGAAAGTTGAAGCACCGATAATATTGTGATTAATATTACAGACAAAATTTAATTAAACGAACAGTAAAACAAATTAAGTGAAATATGAGCTTGACCAGAATCACATTATAACATTATTAGTGTGCATGCGGTCTTGGTCTTATCTGAAAGAATATAAGCACATGTGATAAGAGTATGTGATATTTGATGTTACGTCGTTTGCAATGGACGCCTTGACTCACTTAAATCATTCAATGCAATGTGGAATTACCAATAATAGAGAATATACTTCAAAGTGAAAATTGGCAAAATGACATCTCAATCTGTGTGTAAGAGCGCAAACTACAACTTGATATACACTACAGTTTAACGTTTTTAACAGATGAACGTTTAAGCGTGTCTGTAGAAGGCGACTAAGGAAAAACTGTTTGGAAAAGTCGCATTTGTTCATAAAAAGTAGATACTCTATTTCATTCAATGTTATTTTTAAACCATTTAAAAGTTATACTAAACGTTTCCCCTCATACTCATTTTTTATCAGATTCTTTCCATTCGAATACGTCTAAAAACTTCTGGAGGAAAAGCATGGCCACAAATCCACCCTTTTCACACAATTAAAGACTTGGCGATATATACAAACAGCTTTGATTCTGATCCAACGCTGAGAGGCTCGTCGTTCGATCTAAATACAAACCTCTCGGTGTTCATGTAATAGTAGCTTCATGTTTGAAGCATAGAGGACAAACATGAACAAAACATATTTGAGTCTATGCAGGAAACAATATCAGCAACAGGGTAACCCCATTCGTTGGCAACCACCAACCTAGTGTCATATGCAAACAGTTTTGTTGCAAATGAGACGTCAAATAACTCTTTTGAATCCAAACTGTTTGACACTCAGCTTTTCTTCCCACAATAAAAGTGAAGACGCACTGTTGCACATGCGCGTAATTGCCACGGCAGTAAAGGGGTTGATATTTTACACTGTAATGTACACGTTAAGTACCTTCCAGTTGACAGGGTCTGAGAAATTACTAATGAGAAAAAAACATTAAATCGTGTTTATGACACATTTTAAATTGGCATCAGCAGTATGCTCGAGATGAAATACTTTAACAAAACAAGACAAACCTACAGAAAACAATAGTTTTCAGAATATTTGATATTGGGGTTAAATGTTATGCGAAAAATGATAGTCAATGACAGGACGCCGTTCGCAATGGTCATGTATTTCGCCTTTGGCGATTAGTGTGACATCACTTAAGGTATATAGATCGATATTTTTCGTGCTTTTAACATCTTTTATTCACTTGTAAGAGCTTCGTTTTGACATTTGTTATCATTTGAGCTCGTCACTCCTATATGAATATTTTATTAGAAAACATTGATTCATCATATATGTTATTTAAGCTAATTGGGTCATTGTTCCAACTAAAATACATGAACCTCAATAAAAGATTTTTAATACAAAATCATAATAATAAATAATATTTAATACTGAGTTCCAAAGGATGAGGATTAACCCTTTCCTCCTTAAAGGGTACTGGTGGCTATTGGGAACATTTAAGGACATGGAATCTTTGCTTGTAACGAGCAAAGGCTCTATTTCCATGAATGTTTTCAATACTATTAAAAAATAGCCTGATGGCCAAAAACTCCACTTGTTTTGTTTTCAAATGTTATCCTTACCATCTAGCTTAATTACCTGTCTGTGGAGGAAAGTGTCAAATCGTATTAAATTTATATTTTATGTTGCTAGCAGTTTCTTGATGTTTTGTTTTCTTTATATATTGACTAGATTTTGTGATGAGCTTGGTTTAAACTCGCCATACAACGTTTATATTCTGGCTCGCATTCTCTTAAAATCTCGAGCTAAGAATCAGCTCAATCTCATTTTTCAACTTGATATATAGATATTTATATAAATGCCACTGTATCAAATAGTTGACTGCCAATAAAAATGAAGTTTTACCCTAGCCACAAAAGGTTTAGTGCAGTAGCAATTAAATGAAATGAGAAATTCGAAGTGGTAATTTTGAGACTTAGCAAACACTTATATCGAGATGTTTCGTGAAAGTCGGGCATTGCAAATTGCATTACGTTTGCATATTCTTGTTGTAAGAATAAAACGGAAAAGAAATAAAATAAGATTATATCATTTGAGATAAGAAGTTTTCATGTCATTATTACTTTTACATAATTATTTCATCATTTGCAATCCTATGATCCCCAATATTATGCAGTTATGCTGCAATTGAGGGAAATGGTTCCCATATACTCTGCATAAAATGTCATAATGTACAACTTTGTGTTATTAAAATGTGTGATCATGTTACTGATAAAATGTTATTTGAATAAATAGCTTTAATTATTATCCGGCTATATTCTGTTTAACGTGTTATTAAGGGCTATTTCATTTAATATGTATTTCTACCTTTAGAATTGCATAATGATTTTGTTTTTGTTTTTGTTGGGTTTTTCACGTCACTTCGACAGTATTTCAGTCATTTCGCGACGCCCGGCTAGAATTGCATAATGAAATGTATTTGGACTGTATCCAACAGTGTTTATTTAAGGTATCTTTGAGAAAGGAAACAAAATCTATGAATGACTTTGAAAACGGTGTGAAAAACTGAGCATGCGCTCATTACGAGGACATGCATTATTTTAAAAAGTCATATGATTGATACATAGGCACGAGAAGGCACCCCTATGGTATAAAAAGTAAAGTGTTAAGCTATTATTGTATACATCAAAGTATGTATTTGTACTTAGAATACATGTCTAGATACGTTTAAAGTGATAGATATACATAGTAAATATTTGAAGGTGGTAAGCAGCTGATGTCTTATATCACCTAGCCTACGGCGTTAGGAGGTAGCACATGAGGTAAATCTTGATAACACATGTACCAACAGTGACATCATGTTCTGTATATTTGAAGGACAAAGTTAACCCTTTTTATGTGTGCGACAAATCTTTAAATCTCTTCTGTATTATAAATCAATATACAAATCGAAAAAGTGTATACTTGGAAAAAATACATTCCATATCCATATTTCTTTAAATACTTACTTGATAACTGATACATGACGTCATCCGTAAGTTTGACGTCATGTCATCTTTTCCGCAATGATGCCAGCATATATAGGTCAATACTTTCCAGGTAAATACAAAATCAGCAAATTTAGCTGCTCGGGCGTAATATGATAATAATAAAAAAGAGAAGTAAACTCGTTGTCTGAAACGCTACGTTTCGTATAGTTTCTGCCAACTCGTTACATTGTTAGTACTCTTCAGTATTCTATAAGTAAGCGCCGCTGTGCGATTTCCAACCATAAGGACTTTTAAACATTGAAGTCCAAGATCAGACGCCACGTCTCTGACGTGGCATCTGATCTTGGTCTACACTGTTATAAACTGGCCAAAAGTCATAACTATTTTGTTCTCTACCGTTCTGACTAGACTTTTGCATAGCTAGATGCACTTTTTCTAATATGACCTCTGGTCTAGATATACACTGTTGGATCTGTCTTAAGGTTTGAAATCGCACAGTAGTGATGCAGTACTCATGAATTATCCTCTATTTTCAACATATAAGCAACGTAGAGTGGAACAAGTACTAGTCCTCACCATTAAAACACTTAGCGTATTACAAGTGCAACAACATGTTACATGCAAAATGACAGCTGAACCGGATCCAAACTGTTTGCATATGTCAGCAATGTTGTGAACATGTCAGGAGACTAGGAATCACCTATTTCCCACTCTACAAATAAGCACCGGGCTCGGTCAAAACGGAGAATCCCTGACAAGTTTGATATCGAAAATATTCGTGAAACCGGTGCATGACATAGAAGGCCGAGATAGTTACTAACCATCACCACGCCAATTGAAACTATAGTGATGTAGTGAACCAGCATGGACCATAATCAGAGGCCAATAACTCGGCGTCTGATCCGGATCCAAGTTGTTTTACAAATAAGCACACTTTTTCAGCAGTTTTCGAATTCGACCAATGAAAATAGATCGATCGGACTATTTATTCGGCAGCAGGAACAGTTTAAAACACCAAGGATGAAGTTGACAAGTTTGACTTAGCGAAAACAAAATATATCACCGATACCGTTTGACCAAAATGTAAGTTGAAATTTGACCAATTTGCTCATTATCCATTTTTGTAGTTGTAATCTTTCTTCGATTCGTTGATAACATGGCACTGTCCAATTAGTAGATACATACGACTGCTTTTGTTCGTCGACGGAGAAATGAGAAATAAATTGTCGGCACTTTGGAAAAAAATGATATGAGCAAAACGGCACGTATGCATTGTTAGGAGCAATGCCAACAATAAAGTACTTAATGCATCATTGAAAGCTAGACGGTCTGTTTCGTCACGACGCTAATGTGTTCTAAAGAGCCTACACAACGAAAACACAGACATCTCGATAACTTATACTAACTCAGTCCTATACGAGAAACCTAGCGTGCCTTCAAATGATGATTTGATGATAGTATTTGATCTCTTTTTCGGCATTATATTGGATCCCGAATAAATAAAACCGTTCGTGAGGTAGCGAACTGTTTATGTGTTGAAGCTGACAGGACATTTAATATGAGCCCGTTGTACTCGGAGTTCAAAATTAAATTCGCAATTCGGATAATTTGAACTACTACAAATAGTTCCCCTAACGTCGACACATATCCACAGAGCAAAATGCGTATCGTTTTGGTTTCAGATCTTTTATTTCGATTAGAGCATGAATTCGATCGTACAACGAATGAGCAGTTTAAAACCTGACAAAAACTACATTACGAGTGTGATCAACCGCATGTTCTATAATAACCTTTTCGCCGCTACATTTTAAATTGTCGGTTGTAACTGGTTTTGATAAAATAATTTAACGAAATAAATAGCAGAAACATTAAGTTGGCTTTTACTTTCCGAAACTCAATGTTCGGAGTAAATTATGTCGAAAAGAGTGAAGTCCCTGATCAGACGCCGCCTTCTAAGGCTATGTCTGAACTAGGACTTCACTATATTTCAATGTTGACTCAAGTCGCCTATCGCGAAGAAAGGGTTAATCTCGTCATGCGGTTTATAAAGAGCCGTTCCCTGAGTGTAAATAAACAAGTAATTATTATTTTATATCGACTTTGAACGGCGTCATTTACAACTAAACAGCGAATCAGAGCGCGATCTGTTAATCCTTCAAATTAAAAAATACAGTAGTGTATACACACTTAAGGAATTCTGGCCAGACCATAGCAAACGGTCTAACAAATGTCTTAAATATTTGATACATTAACTCGGACAAACAAAACTCATTGGTTCTGCGTAACGGACACTTGTAGTTTACACGGCTTAATGACCGTTTTACATATCAACAGAATGTTTTAGAAAGCGAAAGTGGTGAATGGGTAAAATGACGAATCAACAGTATCGTAAATGACGCCGTTCAATATCGCTATAAAACACCTATGAATTCACCTATAAAATCGAACAAAACCAGACTGGAGTTAATGTGGCACTTAATTATAATAATTGTAAACCCTAAAGCAAGACTCAAACATTGTCATCAATTCATCATCAAGTCAAATATACCCTTGATGGAAACCACCGACAACAACTTGAGCATTCTGGTGTGTCTGTATCAGTGTCTGTGCGTTTTTACCGTATATTGTTGGTTTTCATCGAAAAACACACAACTGCCATATTAGCAAAATGACAATTACTAAGATTGGACACAATTAATTTATGTTTGTCACTACAACGTAGCTGCCATTTCGGCATAATGATACGCGGGATCGTCGGTGTTCTTTTCAAACTATGTATCCAAAATGGCATATATGTTGTTTAACAAGAATGCCGATAATATCCATTTTACGAATGCATGCAGAACAGTAATGTCAGGAAATTGCTTGCACGCAACAATTTATGTCCATCTGCTTTGCATAAGCGTCTCTTTAACAGATCGGTATTGATAACCCTGCAGGTAAAAAAAAGATTTGCTAGAAATGACTTCACTTCCTACTATTATTTAGATACAATTCAAAAATGACATTTGTTGTTGCCTTGATTTACAAAGTTTTAATTTGGTTATTTCCACGCTGATAAGGCTAAAATACCTTGTAGAGTAAAGTGTTAACAACTACTCTTACTTCTCTTGTTCTTACACGATCTCCAGAGAATTTCCACAAGTCAATATCGTAAATGACCGTAATTTTCAGTTGATGTATAACGAGCTCGGATCTTAAATGTTTTGCGTAGGCTTAATCCGCTTTTACCATAGCTAATGATGTAGTTGTAATGATGCATTACAAGCCTGATTACCATTAAGTTGCATTACTGAAAAGTTTCTTGAAATATAATTTAATTTATCGCAGTAATTAACTATTATCTAATAGAGAAAAGGAACCGTGTCTTTTGTAATAATTAAAACTAGGTGTTTGTCGTGACCGATGTGCATATACAGTCGAAACTCATAAAAGTAGATAGAAAGGTCTTGCAGGACACACCACATACAACACAAAACAGCCACCCAATCAGCACAGTCACA
>JAULCE010111096.1:0-31535 GCA_032359355.1 Macoma nasuta | reverse complement strand
AACAGTTTCGGAATATACAACAAATATTCAATCGTCTCTGTGATTAATTCCGCTAAAATATTTTATTTGAAAATAGTTCCAACCGACAATTCTAAATATGGCGCCGAAAGAGTTAAATACCACCAATGTGACATTTTTAATGGCCGCTTAGTACAGGTTTGGGTGTATTCGGATCCTTGTGGTTCAACATAACATTTCCTCTTCTTTGACCTTTCCTCGTCTAAATCTACGTACGTATATGAAATAACGCGCTACTAACACAAACGTCACAAGCCAAACAAGTTACAATAACACCATGTTAGAACTGCTGATATTATATGTCATATTTAAATTGTTAAAACAATATCTCTTCATGTGCACATTGGAGTCATATTTGAACGCCGATGTGCGATTTCAAACTTTGGAAGTACGCGCTTGTTTTGTAAATAAAACCTGAATATTGAAATCAAATGCCTGTTTGAAAGTACCTCACACTGTGTCTATCAACTATACTTGCTTAGAAGATCAGTCAAGATAAAATGTGGCAGTTTGGTTTCGAACCAAAATGGAATTATTATTTGTATAGTGTGCGTCATTCGTTTTCAAAGGAATTTTAAGACGTTTTTTATTCCTGGCTATCCAGATTTTCTGATTAGTGTCAAACAGTGTAGATACAGAATCACTGAGTTTAAGTAAACTTAAGATATTTCCCTGAGGGATGTTTTCTACATGTAACAAGAGCTTTAAGCACACATATTTGGAGTGGAAGGTCTCGTGTTTTGTCACCTTTATATTAGAACGATATGTTGTGTAGATTTACCTAATATAGAGTAGATATATCGATATGCATATTTTAATCTACATTCCATTATGCTAGTAGTAGCCCATGAGGAAAGCAAGGATAAATAAAAGAAAAAAGGCGTCAATATGTATACATAAAGTTAACATATATCGATCTTTCAAAGAACTTTATCACTATCAAACTGATATAAACCTATATATGTAACTATTCTTAATTTAGTGTCTATTCATAGACGCTTCAAAATCTTTGTTGAATCTTGAAAAGTAGGCGCTTACACCGTTGTTATATGCAACCAATAACGTTTATGCTAATTTTAGACGCGTCCACTATGAATGAATCTGATGATAGGGATGAATAACTAGTTTGAAAAAGTCCTCACAGGCGCCAAAAATGCACTTCTATAATGTAAAGGGTTAAACGATCGTACGGTGGCTGCGTACACATAGCGTTAACGTGATAACAGTTCAATGTGCACACAAGCGCGCCACAAAACTACCGTAATTAGTTTTGCATCATTAAAATGTATGTCTCTATTTTTACAGCATCTTGTTTCATTTTCTCAGACAAAAAGACTGCAATGTGTGGCATAAGCTTGCGGTGCATGTACAATGGTAGACACGATTTTATATACAATCGAAAGCGTTAGACGCTGTACAAACAGTTTTTAGCCATACGAGTTCCTCGATGTCTGTTATTGCTCCAAACTGTGTTATTTTTGATAATAAAACTTTCAAAAAAATGTATACAAAGTGTTATCGTTCCGTATTATTTGCATTTCGTTTGTTTCCCGTCAACGTTGAAATGGTAAAGACTAGCATGTCTCTCACTGCACTTTCCTGATATGTATTGTAGGCGCCATTCATGTCTTCAGATCATTTTCGCTAATTTAACATTCGTGTAAAATGTGCATTGCATGTTGAGCCTTTATTCGTTATCTCTATTAATTCTAGATCGCCTGCAAGGTCTTCTCTGATTCTTAAAATAGTAAGTCTCTTAAAATTTCAGGCGCTCTAGCCTAGATCTAAACTTGACTTGTAAGATAGCAATATTTCGCAAATTCAAACCAGTATAAATAAACAGAACAGTTCAAACAGTAAGAGCTTTTTTGCGGAGTCACTCAAGGTCTGGTCTGAAACAAAATGTAATTTACCACTGACTCCACAGAAGCGCCTTTCAGCGCCTGTGTATCTGATGGCTTTTGCACACATTGTGGCAAATAAAGCATCTGCTCGTGACGAGCAACTGCTTTATTTCCTACAATGTTTTCAAAATCATCCAACAATGGTGGTTTCATTTTGCCTAGATATTTCTTATCATTTTCAACAGAAACATTCCTTTTGTATCACTCTAAACAAAGTCACGTGAAATAAAGGGTGAAACATGAAGGAATATGGTTCCTCTCACAAAAGGTACGATACGGAAACTTATTAAATTGAAACCGATGTCGGTACAAAAATCTGAACCGATTCGAATCGTTAACGCCTATTTCGGAGCGATTGTATGGCATATGTACCGATTTAAAGCTGCCATAAATCGCATCATTCAAATCATTAAGATTCACTACTCAAGTCAATGTGTATGATGCTGAAGGAAAACCAGCCATGAGAGATTGCTAACGTCGCTTTCAAAATCATCGAAAAATGGCATATTCCTTTCTCTTATACATTCATCATGTTCTTAAAATGTTTTCATTGGGGATACGGTCTAAAATAGTATAGTAGGTAAAGGTGTCCTTAAGAGTAAAGCGATCACATTTGCAGTAAAACCCCTCTAATGCGACTACTCAATGAAGACGCATGGATGTCCCTAAAGACAGGTGGTAGCTTAATGTAGATCAAACGTAGTATAGAAAGATGCATTACTTTAGACCTGCATTAAGCTAACATCACTAAGGCTGTCCATTTAAGCCATATTAAGTGGTCGCATTAAAAGGAGTTTACTGTAACGGTAAATGATGTTTCAGCACGTCTTGGGGATGGCACAGACATACCAATGGCAAATGGAACGTTACCGTCAGCCGCGGAGAATGGTCACACGACGACGACACCGTTATTTTCGTCCTCGCCGACAACAACTTTCAACTGGACTACATGGTTAACGTTTCCGTATAGTTGGTCAACAACAGAGTTCACCACGGATAATCACAATTACTTGGCTATCTTATCGAACCTAACCGAGATTCTGAATTCAGATTCAAATTCGGCGGGATTGAATTCCGGACTAGGTTTGAGCGAAAAGCCTCCCGGGGATTCGCTAAACGAGGCTGGGAATACTTCTGCGTCAACCACGGGCGAGACGAGTTCCCCCTCGCCATTCGATGGTCACCATGGAAACGGAGCGTCTTCACATGCTGGAACGTTGGGTTTACTTTTCTCCTGTGTGGGCGTGCACGCCCTTCGCGGGTTGTTTTGACCTTCTTATCATAGATCTATTGCCTTTGTCACATATGCTAGTTTAGACTCGTTCGCAGTAAAAGTATGCGATGAAGATTATCTAGGAAAATTGAAAACACCAACATGAAATGTCTTTGAAAATATTGTTTAAATAGAGCATTTGCTCATTATGAGCAAATGCTCCATTTTCCACAAAGTTTGCAGTAGTCATCTGCTAGAGAGCTGTCAATAGTCATATTTATGGAGTTATGGGTCAAACCCCTTTCACTGCTTACCCCGAAACATATTGTCGTATGCAAACAGCTTTGATCCGGATTCGACGTCTCATTCGGATCCAAGCTGTTTGAAACTTGGCCAATAATTTTGTCAAACATTAAGTTTATCTGTGAAGTTTGAAAATGAAGCAGACGAAATATTGCGCGTGCGCAGAATGACTTCCGTCAGTGAAGGGGTTAAGTATAACGTACAACATGAGATAGCATCATTGATCTAACCAACTTCTGAAATTACTCGATTTGTCTTTACATCGTTTATATATATTATTTCCTTTAACCCCTTCACTGCCGGACAATCCTTTGACATACTGGCTGTGTACATGTGTATGTGCTCTTTGTTTGACTTGTAGTACATGTATGTACACGCATGAGACTTACTTCATGCAGAATGTATGTGTGACATGGATCTTACAACTGTACTGACAAGTTAGCTTCATTTAGAAATGTAAGGCCCATTCGCTGCAGGGTTAAGATGAAATTGAGCTGAAAAGTGTCACCCATCTAGTAAAATGTGTCTGTTCTTTGTTGAAACGTGTCTCTAATTTATAATGATATATCTAGCAATGTGAAAACTTCAACATGTTTATTCAAATAAAGGAACTAATAGCAATAGACAGGATCTTGTTTTTCTATATGACGCCTATTTGAGACGGTGTATCGATTACAACATACTTAGATTGAGAAATCGTTACCTGTTTAACCCCTTCACTGTCGGAAGCAATTCTGCGCAATCTGTTTCTTTTTATACCCTTTCGCCGCCAAATGTAAAACTGTCGTTCGTAACTGGTTTGGAATCAAAGATTTTAACGATATAGAAAAAAAGATTGGGTTGCAAAAAGTGAAGTCCCTGATCAGACGCCGCCTTCAAAGGTGGCGTCTGCTCTGGGACTTCACTCTTTTGCAATGTCGACTTCACGTCAATCGACTATGGCAGTGAAAGGTTTAAACTTCACAGATTAACTTAATTTTTGGCACAAATATTGGCCGAGTGTCAAACAGCTTTGCTCCGAGTGAGACACTGAGTTACTCGGCGTCTCATCCAGATCTAAGCTGCATGTTTGCATAATACACTATGGTTCGGGGTAAGCACTGACGGGGTTATATACATGTTCATGTGCCTATACGAAAATACATATAGGCATCAAGAAAATCCGTCACAACTAACACGTTAGACACCGATCACTTATAACCTATGCAAACTGGTTGGAGCCAGATCAACTGCCAACAAAATCGGCGTCTTCTCAGTCCCCCAACTGTTTGACATTTATGATATTAAAAATTATAACATGACACACGACTTTGTCACTATAAACAAAGAACAAATTTAGCGTTGTTGGTTCTGCAATGAACAACGGTCGGACAAATGACGTCACTTTTTCACGTAAATGACGTCATTTTGACCGAACAGCGTTAGCATTTACTACGCGACAGTAACTAATCTAGCGACATTTCACTCTAAAACTAGTTCTACTTCTTCTGTCATGTTAGAATCAAAATAATTAATGTATTACCGTTGTTGATCGTCAGGTAAATCATGGTTTGTCGTTCAAATGCTTGAATTTCAACCACTCGGGCTAAAGCCCTCGTAATTTAATTACTACTTATCTGAACTCCGAACCATGATTTACCAGACGATGAACAACGGTAAAGTATTTACTATTTCTTAAATATCAAATTGAGCAAAGTTGCAGGCAGTTTGCAAAAGTTATATTCCGTGCCGCGTGACCAGGTTTCGAAACATGGGACGTTTTTGTTGACAACAAACCGGTCTAAAACCTAACCGGTTTGTTGTCAACAAATACGCTCTTAGACTCGTAATCGAAACTTGATATCTAACCATTTCGATTTGATCTAAGCTTCTACCATCATGGTAGAAGCTATGCGTCAAATCAAAAAGCAAAATATTATTTTTGAGAAAAGTGTCTGAGATTGTGATGGCGAATTTTAGCCCAAAATATTAGAAACTCGTTTTAAATGGGGTACAAAAAGAATCCATCACTAATGTAGTCATGATGAACGGTGAGTATTTCTCACATTCTCATCACACATGAATACTCATGGTGGATTCTTATTCTGCTGTGCACAAAAATGAACCGTTCACAAATGTGTGACTTTCATATATAGATTATCCCTTATCATGCTAATAGCATGCAAGAATAGTAATGTACTTCAAACAGAATTGATCCGAGTCAGACTCCGAGTCACTCGGTGTCTAACACGGATACAGGCTGTTTGACATTCAGACAATAGTTTCACAAAAGTTAAAGATTAACCCTTCTAATGCTGAATTTTAAAATGGACTGTTCCAATTTTGAAATATGACCAGTTTATATGAATTATTAGGGTGAATTTCCCTTAATATTTATATATGACAAACAAAGTAGTCTTCTGATCAGAGGGCTCCTCGGGGAGCCCTCTGATCTGGGTCTACAATGTTTGCAAAGGCATATAAACTTGTTTCCAGCACTAGAAAGGTTAAAAGAGATTTAAAAACCGAGGTTACTTACCTCCCTTGCCATGTACATATAGCATGTAGTGTTATCATGAATAGTTTTCTCCCTTTCAAAATACTCCACTGGGATGAGTAGCGTAGATCCAGGCAGGGGGATCTACAGTCTGGATCTACGCAGTTTGTCATGCACGGTTTTTTCTTCAGGAGAGCGCGGGGCTATGCACTGATTTCAACGATCTTGCTTACGTTGTGTAATAGTGGATTTTAATTCAAACTCTTTCCGACTAGCTGTACATAAATATTTAAATCGTGTAACATGACTAATGTTTCTTGTTGCATTTGGAATTGATTAGTGGAACACACATTGAAGATTTCAAGTCGCGCCTCACTTATATAAAACAATACGACATGTACCGACCACGTTTGCATCGTCGCTATACTTTTATTTCGTCCTTTCTTTATCTCGTTTTCCGGTGAATCAATTCTAAGCGTCCTTGTGAATTTATACTTGATATTTTTCTAGTATACGGTTTGTTGTTAATAGACTCTTTATTCCATATGCTAGTTGTAGACTCACTCCCAATCAAAATATATGTGAAAGCATAACTCCAATTTCGAATTAATTTGTAAGCAATGTGGAACATTGAGTATTGGCTAATTATAGGTAAATGCTCCATTTCCCACAGTGTATTCATTTCTCATGTGTCACAGCTGATAGATGATACTACACGGTGTTTAACCCTTTTCTCCATATGCTAATTTTAGACTCACTGAAAGTATGTTGTATAGGTGAAAGGATAACTCCAATTTCGAATGATTTTGAAAACATGGTGGAAATCAGAGCTTTTGCTAAGTATAAACAAATGCTCCACTTCTCACAATAAGCTGACAGATGGTACTTTACGGTGTGTTGTTACTTAATCCTTTACTCCAATGCTTATTTAAAACTCACGCTCAATGAAACTTTCTTCATCACCAACCTCACTCCTAGAGGTAACAGACCTTTCCAAATATCTATCAATAGTTCACTGTAACGTACAGTCTTAGAGCATTTTGCCCAGACTCGACACCATCACCGTTGAATTAAGCCACTTTGACATTCTTACTTTCCCTAACACATGGCTTCATAAAAGCATTGACCCCAAGGTCCTTCACATGCATTCCTTTTACGATTCTGAACGGAAAGATCGAGGAGATCGCTATGGGGGTGTTATGGTTTATGTAAAAGACACTCTACTATATAAAAGAAGGTACGACCTTGAAATTATTGACATCGAGTCCATCTGGGTTGAACTTATCAATAAAAATAAACACATCCTAATCGGAGTCTTCTACAGACCTCCAAATTCTAATAACGAGTACATGTATCTTCATTCAATCGAAGTGTTTATAGACCAAGCATTTGACACACGCATACATGACATTATAACGTTGCAGGAATCTTCTTCACGAAAAATCAATTTTCTTTGTCAACGCTATGACCTTTCCCAAATTAACAATGAGCCTACATGTACCAACTTCACAGAACATTCCTCTTCTCTTATCGATGTTATGTTTACTAATAATGTTAACGACGTACTTACAAGTGGAGTTGGAAATCCTTTTTTAAACAAGGAAATAAGATATCACTGTCCAATGTACGGCATTTTTAGATATCTAAAACCGCAATTTAAATCTTTTTATAGGCACGTTTTGCTCTATGATAAAGGAGACTATGAAAAACCTAAACAGATGACAAAAGATATGGAGTGGACATAAACGTTTGATGAAGAAATGAATATACTGTAGGAACTTTACAAATAAACTACTAGAAATATCTAAAAACTGTATACCTAATAAAATGATAACAATTAGACCTTCAGATCCACCATGGATCACCACATCCACATCCCTTAAACGAAATATAAGAACCCACAGAAGAGCGTATAAGAAAGCTAAAATAAATAATAACTGTTACTACTGGGGAAAATTTAAGAAACTGAGAAATTATATAGTAACACTCATTAGGAAATCAAAAGAAAACTATTTCAAAGAAATTGGCGGATGGCTTAAAACACAAAATGTCAACTCTCGGAATTGGTGGAAAACACTCAAATCTTTTATTTCTCAAAACGAAAACCGATCACTTCCAACTCTTTATTTTAACGATAAATGCGCTTCGGACAATAAAGAGAAGGCAGAAATTCTTAACGAGTTCTTCTCTATTTAGACATGTTAAACTGAGGGATTTGAAACTATTCTTCACTGTCACTTCTTACTGTAACCACTGACGACGTACACTCGATTCTCGGCTGCCTGCCCCTAGGTAAAGCATTTGGCCCGGATGGTGTTAACAATCGAGTTCCTCGGGAACTTTCTCACGAACTCAATGCTGCTCTCTGTGTACTCTTTAACAAATGTCTGCCTGAAGGTGTGTTTCCCTCTTCCTGGAAAGATGCTAATGTATGTGCCATTTTCAAAAAGGGTGATCCTTCTCTAATCAGTAACTACCGTCCTATATCACTTTTTAGTAATATTGACAAGGTATTAGAGACAGCTTTTCATTTTCCTTCATTTCATCATTCTAATCGGGCTTTATCCCAGGGGACTCAACAGTCACCTTTATATACAATAACATATAATATATGATACGTTTTGTACATCACTTGACCTAGGTTAAGAGATAAGAGCTATATTCTTTGACATGAGTAAGGCTTTTGGCCGTGTTTGGCATATCATGGTCTGCTGGCAAAATTAAAGGCAGCAGGTATAAATGGTCCTCTCTTAACGTGTTTCACTGAATATCTGACAGATAGAAGACAGAGCGATATTACTCCCGGCATTGAGTCAACCTGGTCACCTGTCACAGCTGGCGTGCCTCAAGACTCGATATAAGGTTATCTTTTATTTCTAATATACATTCATGATATTGTTGTTGATTTTTAATCAAACATACTTCTCTTCGCAGATGACACGAGTCTATACTTCATTGTCGAGCACGTGCATTACCAAATGGGCAAACACTTGGCTTGTCTCTTTTAATCCATCTAAAACAGAATCTCTCATAATCTCCCGAAAACAAAATAGACCAAATCACCCACCGGTTGATTATGCTCTAACAAAATATACCAATACTAGACTATCACAAGCATCTGGGAGTAATACTTTCTAATGATGATCACTAGAATTTACACATTAAGTACTAACACAAAGACCTGGAAAAGAATAAACATAATGCGCAATCTCAAGTTCCGTTTGAAACTTTGGACCGCCACTTTTTAGAAATCATTTAGTTTAGTTTTGTTCGTATAGGGTAATTGTTCAAATAAAGAAAAGGAAGAACTTGACAAAATACAGCATGAAGCCGCGAGAATAGAGAATAGTTACAGGGTCAACTAAATCAGTTTCTATAAATAATGTGTACATGGAAACCGGTTGGGATACCTTAGATAACAGGAGAAAGAGTCACAAACTACTGTTATATAAAATGAAAAATTTAACACTATGACCAAACTTATCTTTCTTCACTGGTACCTTTTTCCGTAACCTCTGCTTCTAACTGCAATCTTAGGAATGCAGACAATCTTCAGATACTCGTACACAGCTATATTCAAATTATTTCCTTTTTTCTGCTGTCCGATTGTGGGTTTCGATGCCTTCTGAAACGCGCAACTCAATATCTGTTTTTCTTTCTTTTAAATACTCATTAAATTTAAATTCAAATTATCGCAAAACACCACCACTGTATTACTACACAGGTAACCGCCTCGACCAGATAGCACACACTCGCCAAAGAACAAATTGTAGTTCTTTGAATCTTACCCTTTCCAAAAACATATACTAGAGTTCCCTCTCTGCGAATGTGGTAAAATAGAGAGCACTGAACACTTGTTTCTATTCTGTCGACAAGCACGTTTGTTACTTGTAGAATCTGTTCACCCGATTGGCGTACCTTCGACTAAAATTATCTTGTTTGGCGCTAACTCGCTACCAACCGACCAAAACTTTTGATATTCAAAGCAGTTTAAGTACATCAAAACTACTAATAGTTTCTCATAGCCCTGGTAGTTTATTTCGGTTTGTATCGACCAGCATAGTGCACTTCTCTATCTGAAATAGTTCGTCACGCCTCCTTCTCCTTCCCAAAAGTGTTGATGTTTTTCTTATTTGAATTACTTAATAATATGTTCATAATATATTAAGACGCCGTAATAACATCTATAGAATCTACCATTGTTTACTTCACTACTGTAAATACTGTACATTTTAAACCAAGGAGAAGAACTATATAAGCTCAGCTTCCGTTCTAATCCTTATTCGCATGTGTGTCTGTATATAAGATGTTTATGTATTTCTATTTGTATAAAACATGTTTAAACTTAACCCAGACATTTCCCTCGCCGCTGTGTTATTTGACTGCTTAATTTCTTACAATGGTTTCAATAATCATCAGTGACAGAGGCGCTAAAAGATGTAAGTATGAAGGAAATGAGAAAATTGTTATTTTTTTAAAATGTAATTAGAATACTGTTGGGACGCCGATTCACTCATAACTCTTACACTGAATATCATGGGCAATGAACTTTTACAGTTTTTGCATTCACGATGTACCTTAGAAACAGATAATATATCACACAAGGCTTTCACTAAATTTCTCGTGCTGAAATCATGCGATTCTCATTCAATTACCTCGGCTTCAAGTAACACACCCCACTTTTACTGAAATACAGGTTTCAGAGCAGTAGCAATACAATTAAGGGCGATATCTGCAGGTGAACTTTTGAGTTTGAGCACGATCTCAGCTCGAGACATTAGTAACAGCATGCCCAGGTCCGGCTTTCACGAAGCTACTCGAGTCGAGATCGTGCTCAAAATTTGGAGTTCAACATTGAATATCTCATGTCACTGCACTACAATTTTGTCTGCCTGTGAAACATTCCATGTTTCGCAGGCCGACAAAATTATAGTGCAGTGGCAAACAAATTGAAGACAATATATCGTCGGCTTCGTTCCAAAAAGCCGTAAGTACCCTTTTCCGAAACGGCCCTGACGGCGTTTTGGAACGAAACCGACGATATGAGATTGATTTTTTTGAGTTTGAGCACGATCTCGACTAGATTCGCTTTGTGAAAGCCAAGCCAGGTCATCACTGTTTACTTACGGAGGTTCAATAACTTTTATCGGCTCGCCGGGGGGCGCCGTATCGTCGTCATACGGCGGATCCATCAGGTAATTACTTGGTTCGCGATCTAATAGCTGATGTATCCTCTCATATATCTCGCTTATGTCTTCCTCTGGTAAGGCATTGGCAATGATCGATTCTGTCAACTGTTCCCATGCGAGCTTCCGCGTGGCCTCCAGGAACCAGCGAACCCCGCATAGACCTTGCAACACAGCTGGTACGTGCTCGGGCTTATTGGTCAGGTGGAACGGTACGGGGTTTCCGGCCCCGGCACCTGCATAATGAGGGGTTAGTGATAGATCAATGACTTACGATATAACGGACCCACGTTTACAAAACAAGACTTAAAATTTTTCTCCACAAACTATATTATGACCTATCCGATCGGAAATTAATTCATTAAAGAAAATTGAACATTTGCTCGTTACGAGAAATGCTGCATGTCGTACAATGTTTCCAATAGCCATCAGTAACAGAGGCGCTCTTGAAAATGCGATTTTGTGTGAGAAAGGGTAAACGCTTTTTTGATATTTGGTTAACTTTTCAATTTAGGTCACACAAGCATAATGCTCAGTTTAATCGTGTTTTATCCGGTTATTGATGTATGATGTTTATCAGTTTATTTACCATTATATTCTATTCAATGCCTTTATTTAGATGCATTTAATTATTGTATTGTATTCACATAGAGGATCTTACATGTGTGTTAATTCCATATTAATTTTATGAAACGAAGTGCCTTAAAATCACATGACACTTGCCTTGGCGAGTTTCGTATGATTTTAGTCAACGAGTTTCATAAAAATGATTTTGAATAAACACTCATGTAAGATTCTATTTATCGCATAAAGAGTTTTTTTTAGAAAACTTCACCATTATATACACTAAACAAAACGTCATCCGTATAGATCTTTGCCGTCAAAAGCGGGAATAAGAACGTGACGTCATAACAACGCCCTGAATAGTGTGACGTTACATGTAAAACGGGTGTTCAAAATGTAATTGTCTTGTGTGCGCGTGCGTAAGCAACATGATTTCAGAGTTCTTTTCTGGAAGCATCCCGCTTGTTTGATAAACCTGAGCGGTACGCATTGAACTCAAATAAAAGTATCTTAACATCAGCAAGACTCATCTGTTAATCCATTCGCCGTACGAATAGTTTGTCCACGCAACATTGGCGTCAGAAGTGGGCTAGCAAACGTAAGTACGGTGATATTTAATCGATTGTGAAGCGAGAAGCAGTGCCGACTTCGGAGTAAAAATCAGCGCGTTGCTGAAACACTTTCACTTTGGCGACCGAAAAGCATCACATTCACAGATCCATTATTTACTTGTTTCAGCATTCCACACAGTTTTCACATAATTGTGGAAGTTGACCGTTTTCACAGCCGACATCGTTTGCTATACGCGGTCTTAGCTGTTAAAGGAGGGCCGTTCAAAACGTTTCGAATATAATTACGCAAGTGTTCACTGAGAATACTTTACCAGTTTCTTCATTTGTTTTAAAGCTCACCTAGTTGTTTAAAACTAGCCATAGGTCAGAAACGGGATTCAGGTGATTATTTGCCTAGATATCTGCTAAATTTAATTTTGTGGTTTTAACATCACATTGGAAAAGGGTACTGAAAATGTAGCCTGTGCTGAGAGCAGTTATGACAATCTGACCAATCAAATGGCTCTGGCATCATAATGAAGACCATTCTCAACAACCTCAACAAGATTTTCAACAATACGTTTTTCAAAAATCTCAATTTGATTTTATGGATAAGTTGTTCAAAAAATTGTTATCCACCCAACAAAAATTAGTACACAGTCTATGTGACTTTGATGCAAGAAACAGATTTTCTTTTCAAACACCAACACCCAGATATATGCCTTCATCAGATGGCAATATTCGAATGGGGTCTGAAAAGATCGAGTGCTCAAACCAGGCCATTCACAGATGAGTTACAGGTCAAAGAGGATTATGAGAGACAACATGAGAGCTCAAGAGCTGCAACTTTTCTATCACAGACAGAAAATACCAGACAAGGCCAGAGCTGTATGTCCAGTCTATAGGTGCCGACTCATGGGGGGAAAGAAGATATAGATGTGTTCTTGACTCCGTTTGAAAGATTGGCTTCAAGGTGTGACTGACTTGAGCAAGAAAAGATGAACCATTTAGATGCTCGACTGAAGAAAAAAAGAGAGAAGTTTCAAAGACTTGAATCACATGCCAGAAGGATTAGGAGTAGGAGTCCATTCAGAGAAAAGTCAAATAGTCCCCAGGCTGAAGGACAAAGAAGCCCATCAGCTGAAAGTTCATTCGGGCGTTGTTTCAGCTGTGTACAAGAGGACATTTTTCTAGAGATTTCTCCAGTAGGTCAAGATCTCCTAGTCTAAAGAGAAATAACTCATCTAGTCAAAATTCATTACAAGCGCGACAAAGAGACCTTGTACCGGTACTTGGGGATCAAATTGTAACTGGTAGAACAACGTACAAAGTAGATTCTTCTGCTGCTGTTGCCAACTGCGATGATGCAATCCCACCTGTTTCAGAAAAGATTACTGTCAGAAGGGTAAATGACACAAAGGAAGCAGATACATGTGTTCTTGACCCTGCTAATGTTCACAGTGGCTTAAAGGTGGGGTCGATACAAGAAAAGTCCAACAACCAGATACCTTTTCGCATCCTGAATCTGGAAGACAAGGACATACACATCATAAATAACAAATATTTTGAACAATTATGGACTGAGACCCTTGATCAAAACAAATTGAAACCGTACGCTTCAGAGTGTGTTAGAAGTGTAAAAGTCAAGGAAGGAATAACGGTGACTTCTCATGTAACAGATGAACTGGACAAGGGACCGACTCTAAGTGAGAGTTCACTGCGAATTTCCTCTGATGAGTCTAAAGCAGAAGGTTCAGGTGACCCGGGCTTCAGTGAGAGTTCACAACAAATTCTTACTGAGGTTTCTCCAGACGTTGACGATACCTTTAGCAATGGGACTGGGGACCGTCTGGACCATTCATGTGGAACCCGTGATGAGACAGGAACTACCAGAGCCAGTTCCATATAACCTAAATGTAATTCAGAGCGAATTCCATCTAGGGACTGCGTTGAGACTGAGAGGCAGGATGTGCACTCCAGGTCCAGCAGACACATTAAACCCAGAGAACGGCTGGACCTGTGATTTATATCCTCATAAATTGTACAACCTAAGATTATTTCAGTAACAGAACAATTATTTTGTGATTTATCTGTGGAGAACTCTATATTAGAAGTGACAATTTCTATGTAGCCAGCTTTAGAAAGTTTATTTTGTTGTTGCCCATTTTAGTGCTGATAGTCAAATAGTCTGGTTTAAATCAAATTCGTTCAGTGTTATTTATTAAATAGTTTGTACTTTAACAAAAGATGTATCATGATATTATACAATGCAGATCATGATTAGATTAGTTTAAGAAGCCTGCTTATCTTGTCCTGCATTATCTGTGAGTGACTTTGTACAACGAAAGGATAACTCGTAGATTTATAAACAGACTTTCATAATGGTAGC
Source organism: Macoma nasuta (assembly GCA_032359355.1). Classification (NCBI taxonomy): domain Eukaryota; kingdom Metazoa; phylum Mollusca; class Bivalvia; order Cardiida; family Tellinidae; genus Macoma; species Macoma nasuta. Next base: position 16,931 of record JAULCE010111096.1, on the reverse strand, counting down.
TCTGGGTTATTTTATTAAATAGGAAATTTGAACTGTGAACAATCAGTAGGAGCAAAATGCAATGTTCATTTTGAAATATGGTCATGTTTCATTGAATGTGGATTGCCATGTTTTCCTGTTCTTTTGTTCTAGATACTTTGATTAAATGTTTACTTTTTTTTTTTTTATAAAGTTTGCTCGATAGGACTCAAGTCCTATCAAAAGGGGGGGCAGTGTGAAATTACATTTTGAACATCCCTTTTACTTGTTATTGTTTTGTGCGCGCGTGCGCAATATGACGTCAGAGTTCTTTTTTCCGGAAGCGCCTTGACCTCAAATAATAGTATCTTAACAACAACATACGTATCTGTTAATCCATTCGTCGTACGAACAGTTTGCCCACGCAACAATACAACAACGTCATACGCAACGACAGCCGATGATACCTCGCTAGGCGTTTGAGCGTCTTTATCGACCGATTTCAGGGTTTTTTATGTAACTAGTTACATATGATTTTTATGTCACTGCTTTATGTCACCCCCAGAAGCCAATTTATGCGATAAAATATGATATTTTGTAAGTGAAATAGGGTATTCGGTTATTAACGTATTGTCTTCACTCAGCTTCAAATTGTATTTGGTTGCGTTAAACGATGAAATAAATACAAATGTATTTAGGTTATTGAGTTAAAATACTGTTTGTGTGCGGGTCACGAGTTTCAAAGTATATTTGGTTGAGTTAAAATACTGTTTGTGTACGGGTCACGAGTTTCAAATTGTACTTGGTTGAGTTAAAATATTGTTTGTGTGCGGGTCACGAGTTTCAAATTGTATGTGGATGAGTTAAAATTCTGTTTGTGTGCGGGTCACGTTATTTTATGTTAATTTCCAGTATCATTATATTATGCTAGCTTGATAATTATGTTGTTCGGTTTACTCAGAGTTGTGTTCAATCGGACGACTCATAAGAAATCGTAAATATTAAAATCTAAAAGCGGCATGACAACTCAATGTAATATTAGTATATACAAAAAAAATTGAATGTCACAGTAGTAGACTACCTCGAACCATAGTGTCATATGCAAACAGCTTAGATCCGATGGGACGCCGAGTAACTCGGCGTCTCATCCGAATCCAAGCTGCTTGACACTCGGCCATTTCTTTTCGCCAAAAATTAAGTTATATCTGTTAAGTTTGAAAATGAAGCAGACAAAATGTTGCGCATGCGCATAATTGCTTCCGGCAGTGGCGTAAAGTTAACCAGCAATGCTCATCAAAACAATTATGACCGAGCACAACAGTAGATGAACCGGACACAATTTAAGTTCGACCAAATATTATACAAATGTGACATCAAACTTATTTGATATAACATCATTGCTATTACTTGAACAGTATAGCCAGATAACTGCATACAACGTATAAATGACTAAAAATCATGGATAGACAACCCAATCAAACACTATAAAACTGAACAACAGTTTTGTTTGACTTGACATGAATACTGTTAACAAACCTCGCATTATTTGTTAACATTGCATCATATTTATTATATGAACAGTATAACCAGATAACTGAATAAAACATAAAACTGACTAAAATATAGCATAAATAACCCAATAAAACACTATAAACCTGGACAACATTCATATTTGACCAGACATAAAGTTTACAAACATTGCACTTTTTGTTAACATATGACCAACGAGCCGTTCCATATTTATTCCACAAATACTATGATAAACAACAATCACATCATGTGACTACTAACGGGGGGTTGTAATCAACGATAATACCATGTGACTGCTAACTGGGGTTATAAAATGGGACCTTATCCTGTGACCACTAACTAATGTTGTAAAAAGTGATCAGGTCATGTGACTTCTAACTAGTTTTTAAACAATGATCATAAAATTATCATGTGAATACTATCTAGTATTTTAAACAATGATCATATGATGTGACTTGTAACACGGTTTGTAAACAATTATCATATCAAGTGACGTCTGATTTTGTTTGTAAACAATGATCATATCCAGTGACTGCAAACTTAGTAGTCATTGATCATATCATGTGACAACTTAATAGTGTTTTGAACAACGATCATATCCTGTGACTTCTAACTATTGATGTAAACAATCATCATATCATGTGACTACATACTGCGGTTGTACACAGTGATAAGGTCATGTGTGTGACTCCAAACTTGGGTTGTAAACAGTGATCATATCACGTGACTACTGATTGAGGTTGTAAACAGTTATCATATCATGTGACTTCTAACTGGGATTGTCAACAGTGATCATATCACGTGACTGCTTAATATGTTTGTAAACAATCATCATAGCCCATCACTGATAACTGGGGTGTAAACACTGATCATAACATGTGACTGCTAACTTGGTTTGAAAACAAATATTATATAATGTGATGACTACATGTGGTTGAAAACAATGATCATATCATTTAACTACTAAATATCGTTGTAAACAATGAGTAGATCATGTGACTGCTAGCAATGGTTGTAAATAATGATCATAGCATGTGACTTCTAACATAGGTTGTAAACAATGATCTTATCATGTGACTGCTTACTGGGATTATAAACAATCATCATATTCCGTCACTGATAACTGACGTAACACTGGTCATACCATGTGACTACTAATTAGCGTTATAAACAATGATCAAATCATTATGACTGCTTACTGTGGTTGAAAACAATGATCATAACATGTAACAACTAATTACCGCTAGAAGCAATGATCATATCATTATGACTGCTAACCGAGGGAGTAAACAGTTAACTACTAATTAGCGTTGTAAACAATGAGCATATCATGTGACTGCTTACTATGGTTGTAAACAATGCTAATATCATGTGACTGCTAACTTGGTTGGAAAACAATGACCATATCCCGTCTCTGATAAATGGGGTTGTAAACACTGATAATATCCAGAGAATGCTACATGTGATTGAAAACAATGATACTATATAATGTGACTGCTAGATGGGGTTGTAAACAATCACCATATCCCGTCACTGATAACTGAGGAGTAAACACTGATCATATCATCTAACTACTAATAAATGTTATTAACAATGATTATAATATGTGACTGCTAGCTATGGCTGTAAACAATGATCATATCATGTGAAATCTTAAATGGGTAATAAACGATGATCATATCATGTGACTTCTACTTGGGTTGTAAACAGTGATCATATTATTTGACTTATAACTGGGGTTGTAAAAAGTGATCGTATCATATGACTACTAATAAGGGTTGTAAACAATGATCAGATCATTTGACTTCTAATTTGGGTTGTAATCTATGATCATATCATGTGACTACTAACTAGTGTTGTAATCAATAATCAGATTGCTGAACTGCTAACTAGATAGTCAATGATCATATCATATCACCGCTAAGTGGGGTTGTAAACAAGTATCGTATCCTGTGACTAACTGGAGTTATAAACAATTATCAAATCATTTATTTATTCACTAGAGTTTTAAATATTGATCGTATCATGTGACTACTTTTTGGGTGATAAACAATAAACATATCCTGTGACATAAACTGTGGTTGTAAATAACGATCATATCATGTGACTAATATCTGGGGTTGTAAATAAGAATAATTTCATATGGCTTCTAACTACGTTTGTAAACAGTGATCATACCCTGTGACTGCTGATTGGGTTTGTTAACAATGACCAGATCGCGTGATTACTAGCTGGGGTAGTAAACAATGATAAAATCACAAGACAAATAACTGGGATTGTAAAAATATGATTTATTCATGTGACTTTCAAACAATGATCAAATCATGGGATAACTAACTAACTGGGATTGATAATTATGATAAAAAAAACACTAAATGGGGTGGTAAACAGTGCTTTCAAAACGGTGCGCTTTATACATCGCGTAATGCTGTGAATAAAGTGCATCATGTGGGTTTTTATACTTTGCAACAGGTTTCTGCACCCTATTTTACCGCAGCCAAGTTAGGAAAAGTACGCACCTCCACATACGGCAGCCGTAAAGTTGACAGCAAACTGACAAACATACGAGGCGAAGAAATACTCGGACAGAATAAATATGGCCTTCCCGCCACATCTGCAAACAGAAATAACAATACAGTCGTGTGATTATCCATTTCAGGTGCCAAAATTCAAACGGTCGATTGGTTATAGTTTACGATAAAAAGAATTAACAAAACAAATAACAGATAAAAAGGTATCTATAGGTAGTATCATAATGCATTACCTGATAGTCTTATAACTTCGAGTTGCGTACATAAGAGCAGTATCAGGCGAGACCAAAGGTCGAGTCCGATGCGGCTCTTACACACGCAACAAGAAGTAACACGATTACCAAGAAATACATACTATTGTAATATTATTTTTATTAAATACCATTCAAATAAAAAAGAAACTAGTAAAACGTCTTTAAAGAACTGCATATGTGTTGATAAAACAATAGCGTCTTTATGAATGACATTTTTACTCGCATGGAATGCTAACGACAAGTCATGACGTCATATTAAACAACTACACTCGGTTCTCGCGTTTTCCGATTTTTTCAACACGGGGTACTAGTGTGACACGGAAAAGGCTTTCCGACGAGTTGTATTCGACTGATTGATAATGCCGATAGTTTAGGCAGAAAACGGGCAGGAATATAATAAAAATATATTTATTCCAAAATCCATATGTGGGACTGAATTAAGTTGCAAAACGTGAAGTCCCTTATAAGACCCCGCCTCTCCAATGAGGCGGATGGTCCGAGACTGCACTATTTGCAAGTTTGTTTCATTTTTACATTGCAATCATTGTAGACCTGTACTCTGTGATTAACCTAATACATAACATGTATTTACACTGAAGGGATTCTAGAGAGAGAATAACATCGAATATCATACAGCTGAATGGGGATACATCGTTCAATCCGCCAATAATTATTCTGATGTTCTATCCGCCAATAACTATTCTGATGTTCTATCGGTTTATAATTATTCTGATGTTTTATCCGTCAATAATTATTCTGATGTTCTATCCGTCAAAAACTATTCTGATGTTCTATCCGTTAATAACTACTCTGATGTTCTATCCATTTATAATTTTTCTGATGTTTTATCCGTCATAAACTATTCTGATGGTCTATCTATTAATAATCATTCTGATTTTGTATCCGTTTGTTGTAACCGTCCATTCTGATATTCTATCGGTCAATAACTATTCTAATGTTATATCCGTCAATAATTATTTTGATGTATCACTGAAAATGCAGAAATAAATGTCGATGAATTTAGTGTCTGACCGACCATCCTTATCTGAGAGCACTATTGCAGAACTTCTGTTTCTAGGTCAGAAAATTACTCTTATAAAAAGTCTGAACCTAGTGAAGTAATCTCCGCAAAAACTTCTCTAACAGGGAATACAAATAATGCAAATACTGAGACATTCTATACTGATCCAAATTATATTTTTTATGAACCTTGACCCGAAATTGAAAAGTTTGAGTCGCCTGCTGATACAAATGTTAGTTTGGATAAATATTTTGTTCCAAAATTTACAACTCTTCTCTAGCCGTACGTTCAATTTTAAAGTAAAAATTACTCGTAACGTATTGGTATTTAGAAAATTTGCTATCAATAGGGATTTGATCCTTTTATCTATGAATTTTCAAATGGAATTTTCCATTTTCAGAATTTTGGATATTTATTCACTCAATATCTTAAAATATGAACAGGTGCCCTCTGATCTAAGTCTACCTATTTTGCAAGAGGTCATGTGACTTTGTTTACCTGCACTGACATGTTAAAAGGACCAAATGTTAAACAGTTTGCAAAAAGCTTAATATTGTAGACCCGATCAGCATCCATGTTAAAGATCAAGTTTCTGATAAGGAAAGATAAGATAAGATTTTACTTTTATCCTTATGGACTAAAACCTCCACGAGGCATATAAAATCAACAAAATCGATTCATCAAACGAACAAAACATAATCAATGGCTAACATTAACAGTATCATTCACATAACTGTTAATCATACTTAGATTATTCAAAATTATAACGCAAATAACTTAACCTCTGGAGAAGACGTGGCATCGTCATCGTTGTCATTTAAATACAAAGCTGTTTTTATTGTGTTTTCACTAATTAACCGAATGATTATAATATGTGGATAAAACGTCAGATTAGTTTAAATTTAAAATTTCAATGATAATATTCTTGACTACAATTATGCTACCATAACAATATATAGTTTTATTCAACATTCCATTGGACTAATGGCCCATGAGGCATACAAGTATAGATAAAAAAATGACGTCAACATGTACATACAATTTGTCATTCATTCTATTGTGTTGATTAGTGATATTATAGCATTCCTTTCTAATAATATAACAGTAGTGGAGAAAGCCTCTCCGTTGAATAATAAATATGATGTTGTTTTCGGTACAAAACCTCATGTTACTTAACACCTTTTAGTGATATAAAGAAACAATATGATTTTACAGATACGTGTTGAATAGTGCAGATCCTGATCAGACGATGACTCGCAATGCAGTGGCTTATCTGTATCTATACTAACCCTTTCATTGTGTTATAATACATATTTTGTTTTCATACATAGTTTGTTGTTGTTATTGTTGTAGTTCCACACAGTTAAGTAAAGTCCTACATTAACTGTAATAAAAAGATTCATTGACTGCAACTATTGATTCTGTCATATTTGCAGCAAACTTGCATATAGCTGTTGTCATTACAAAGAGGATATTGCATAAGTGGTCATTCAATGCGGAATTTATCAAACGAGTTTACTAAAATTAATGAAAACTAGTCTTGGCGATAATATTAGTAAACGAGTAAATTTTGCATTGAATGAACACGAATGTTAGATTCTATTTATATTATAAATTTTATTGCGACGATTATAAGCGCTTAAAACATATAACGTCGCTAGATGTATAATTTTTTTTATATTGCGCCCGTTAACGTCATTGACGTCATGTGCATTGTTATTTCACTAGTTATATACCAAAATTTATATCACTGTGTTGTATCACGCTGGCGACGTCATTTATGATATAAATGTAGAAAATGGCGTTACTATTTATTTTGTTATTAGTGTTGTTGTACGGATAGACAATAAAGTCATTCAAACATACTTATTGGACGAACTTAAGTTTTTTCTTTCTATGGACTAGTAAACAGTGTACTGAGAAAACCAGACCTGGATGCGCTTATATAGAATGGTGAATACTGGCGAGTGTCATATAGTCTAGACCTTATCTTGTCATGGTTTACACTGTTTGCAAAGTCGTAATTTGATGTACAGTGTATTTGTTATTAATCTTAAAAATATATTCACCTAATATATTAACACCACTAACCACAACACAATTATAATGAAGATGATGATGATTATGATGATTTATATCATAAATGACTTCGCCAGTGTGATATAACAGAGTGATATAATTGTCGGTATATACTTAGTGATAAATTAAATGTACGTGACGTCATTATGCATAGCATAAAATGACTGCACTTTATAGCGACGTTATATGTACATGTATTTAGTGCTTATTATCGCCGTATTGGAATTAATCATATAAATAGAGTATAAAATTCGTGGGAATTCAATATGGAATTTATTAAACTCTTTTACCAAAATTAATAAAAACTCGCAAATGCTCGTTTTTATCAATTTTTGAAAACTCGTTTAATCAATTCCATATTGACTGACCGCTAATGCTATATCCTCTTTATTCAACTTCTGAGTTTCTTACCTTGGAATCGTCCCCCAGTTTACGTATAAGCTTCTTAGACGGGTTAGGTAGTATATATGAGACAACATGATCTCTTTTTCTACTTCAATACATATTTGGAGACTTGGTTTCCCCATACCCCCATCCTCACCCCACCCGCACTCAGTTGGTTTGCACAAACTCATGAAACCAAATGTAGTCTTTATTTAAAACGGCGATGGCTTGTAATCAATAAAGATGACATTATCTAGTGTTGAGTACAGTGTGGGGTTCGCAGCTGTGTACTCGCATGATTGAACACATCATTGTACTAAACACTGTATAGTAACCTCATATTAATAAGTAGTACGTTTTGTTTTTGCTTTCATCCTGCCGCCAAGAAAGAAACATCCGTTGAATTTTCATCTGTTTGATCTTTAAACCATGTTCGATTGTCTTGAAATTTGGTAAAAATCTCGGATCCGGATCAGACGCCCAGTACAGTAAAACAATTATAAACAGGACACTCTCTAATCCGGAAATGTGGTTTTTAAGACAGGTTACAGCTTAACCTGTCTTAAAAACAGACAAAATGTAATGCAGAAAGCCCCAAGCTCTCTGCATTACTTTCAGCCTGCATTAAGATGTCACCTGCATTTACAACATATCAGTTTTTGTTGAAAAGTGTCCGATTTACAGAGGATTTACTATACATCAATATGTCTACTCCTCAATAGTCAAACCCCTACCTTTCTTGTATGACGCGTGCTGTTGTGTCGAGCTCGAACTTGCCCCGCTTCATGTCAAACTGGGGCCGGAAGAATGTTGCCTTGGGATAAACCCGGCAGTAGAACTTGTTAATTACCTCTGCCATCCCCTCGTCATCGTCGGCATACACGAGGCAGGCGGTGTAGTAGGTCGGCTTGCCGGTGATCACTAGAAGTATAACAAGGACATTATAGTGTAGCAAACAGACCTGAATAACTTGCATATTTAGTGGGGTACCCGGTCTAGGATTTGCAACAAGCTATGTTATATACCAAATGCTTTCCTAAAGTCTGTAGATTTCGGAATGATGTTTTATTATGTCGAAGACTCTTTAAGAAATCCAAGATGGCATTCAAGATGGCCGCAACAACAAAAATCAATGTCAAATAACACTATGTTTGCCATTACTCTATAAGTATTGCATATAAATCTACAAAGTGTGTCTGGTTATGCTCCATTTTAAATTGTCTTTCAAATTGTGTACAAAACCTAATATAAGGTTATAGAGGGAAAGGTCATAAAAAGGTCAAAGGTCAAATTTTGTATCATTTTGACTTTTGCCAATATGTTTTTTTTGCTGAATACACAAATTGGAGCAAATTAATGCAAAACCTTTTCATTTATGAAAATATAGTATGTCCTGTAATTGTGTAGCAGAATTTGTTTCCATGGCATAAAATGGAACAGAATTTTAGTTTGCCTAGCGTAAATGCGCATATTGTTACAGTATGATATTGTAAACTTGCTGACATATCCATAGTAACTGTATGCTAACTACCAACACAGCACTAACGAACGTGATTTATTTTAATGTTGACCTGTTGATTTACGATATGCCATGAGTAAATTATGATATTTAAATGATACAGGTTAACGTCAAACTCAAGGTCAAATAAAAGAAAACGGACCCAAATATATTGTATACTTACGTTATCTGGTAAATGGAATGTTTCAACATGTGTTAAACAAATAAATGTTCATACGAGTCTACAGAACAAGACACTGCAATTAAGTATGCATGAAGTTGTTGCAGACAAAGGAAATCCAAGATAGCGTTTAAGATGGCCGCCAAAAAGAGCCAACCACCAACTACATATGATTTTGTTATTATTCTATCAATTTTTTCCTTGTCACAAAACTTTGTGCATGTTTCTGTTTCAGCTTTACTCTTCACAGGCATTGTATCATAACAATTTAATTCTTGTGAACTTCAATGCTTAATTAAAGGTCAAATGTCAAATTATTTATGGGAACCTATCTGCAACTGGTCGGAGTAGTGCTCTACCGTTATACGACTTGCTTAAGGGTCAGGTAACCTTAGCCTAAAATAAATCTATACCCACACACAAGATTTTATTTTTTTTAGTCTAAAGAAGAATAAATGTAAACAGAAAATGTTCTTGCTAATAAAATCTGACATTTATAGCGCCTCAAAAGATCTCTCAATGAACAAATCGTAAGTTTACTTGTTCATTATTGAATCAAATCAGTCCTTAATTTAAAATATAAAACAACTACATACAGGGTGACAATACAAATATAATCTATAATTGTTATGAACAAGGAATGACAAGTTACGCTTAAAAATAATGTGTTAAGCTTCAACAGCAGTCACTGTGTGCTTAATTCAGCAATATAGGGTAACTTGTCATTTCTTGTTATTTACATTACAGTGATAAGTTCTATGTGTGATGTCATGCAAAAATGCTTCATGTGGTTGTTTGACATTTCGAAAATTAAACGACAAATTTGATTAATATTGAAAGAGTACACTATCGTGTGATTGAGAGTTCTTATGACAGGCTACACATTTAGGTAACTGTTAGCAAATTGCCACTTCTACTTGGGTTAGTATCATTTTTACATAGCGATGGCTTGGTGCAAAACTAAAGTGACTCCTTCACAAATGTGAAGGAGTTTCAATAGTTTTGCACCAAGCCATCGATATTTCCTCCAGTTGGCTTTGAAAATGCCATTCATGTTTGTTGGTACAGAAATGTCTCATTGCTGAGGTTACCGGTATCCTAATACTGCCCTGTAGCTCCTTAAAGTTGTTTAACATTGTGCAAGACGAATATAAAAATAATGTGCGACAATCCAATATTTGTTAAATATATTTAAGACGGCTATCAATCATCAAAGACCAATCGCAGGCAAGATTGATTGCATACTCTTAATGTTGTCTACAACAAAAGTCAAATACGCAACTTGATAAAAATTATAATAGCCAACCTGAGATTTAAGGCATTTTTACATCAGCCGTGCAATATTTTGATTGTACTAATTGTGCATGCCAAAGGTGGCTGTTTACAGTTTCTGCAGACAAATTCACAATACATCTAAAGAAGTCCACAGAGTTTGTAGAAGTTGCAATGCATGCGCGACAGCACGGTATTCACAGTGTACGTTAAGTGTAAGACAAACGCAAGACTTGACTGACAGCTATTTAAAAAATAATTACGTCGATTGTGCGTGCGTCTTGAAGCTTTAAAAAATACCTCTAAAATCGCTTCAAATCGGCAAATAAAGTGGGTATGTTGAATATCTAGTCTGCGACATTGCGACAGCATTGCGACTTAGAGAAACGTAGGGAGGTCTTGAGGCTGCCCTGGGAAACCAAGCGATTTCCCCAACAAATATTGTTGTAGACAGGTGTACGTCTGCTGCAAGGCTGGTGTTACACATGCTTAATAGAGACTACCTTCGCATGGCCTGCTTAAGATCATCTGCCACCTCTAGATAAGACTATGTGACTGGGTTTTAACCAATGATAATATGTCAAACATAAAATTGTTGTTCTTTCTTATCAGTAGCATGGTATAATTTGACCATGTTGTTACTATTTCATACAAGTATGCAAAATCATATGTCCAAGCTATCCGTTAAAATACTGACCAATGTCAAATAAAGTGTATATTCCTTTCCTTTTTTGTGCTGAAAGATTAAACGCAGGACCACCATAATGATATGACGATTCCTTCTGTTGTATATGTCTAAGAATCATGCTCTACTAACAATTTGAAGTTGTAGAGTTAAAGCACATAAAATATTATAAAGGTCGAAATTAGCAAATTTTCTGTATTATAGGAAGAATTATTCTTTATTATTTCCAAAATATATACCATAAAACGCAACGTTTAGAACATTAGGTACAAGGTTTTTCAAGTGGTATAAAAACAATACATGTAAGCAAAATTATACAGCCAATAAATTGCGGTAAGAATATTTAAGCTCAGACAGTGACCTCGACCTTGGGAGTCGATGACTTGGTGAAGGAGTACATCCTAGGCAGGTCATTCCGGACAGACATGCGGACTGAAGGAACATAGCAAATCTTTAGATGCCGGTCTCTAAAAGGGGACTAATTAATAGACAGGGTCACAGGACAAAAAATGTCATGCATGCCCATTGGGGCAGTGTGTGGTATGTCAAATAAATTGAAATGTTATTAGCAATTGTAACACCAACTTGGAAGTATTTTTACTGCAATCACTTTGGTAATAATGATATTCGGTTTCATGTAGATATTTATGAACATATAGTGTATAAAACTTGTTGGAATAGTCCATTGACCGGTTGACCTCCTAAATTCACAGTATAAAGAGGTCCGCTAACAGCAATTATATTTGACAATGACCTTGAATGTGACATTGTCCTTAATGATTTAAATATTTTAATTTACTCATGGTACATTCATATATAAACAGTTCATAATGAAAATAATAAATTTTCATTAAATTTGTGTTGATAGTTAATATAAAGTTTATATAGAAATAGCGCTTTACAAATTGGGCTTAAAACTTGTCGCGGACTTGTTTGTGTACTGCTATGAGAGAGATTTCATGTTAGGTTTAAACCCGGATTCACAGGCAGATGTCATCCATGCTTTTAATGACACATCTCAATATTTGGATGACATATTTAACATAGATAAGCCCTATTTTGACAAAATGCGTACTTATATTTACCCTAAAGAACTTCAATTAAATAAAGCTAACAGTTCAGATATTTCAGCAGCCTTCCTAGTAACTCGGCGTCTGATCCGGTTCCAAGCTGCTTGACAAAGTTTGTCCACAATGTGCAACAGTTTCGGCTCGATAGTCGAACAAGGTTAAAAGATCAAGCAGACGAGAATTCAGCGAACTATCAAGCAGACGAGAATACAGCGAACTATTTGTTTGGCGGCAGGATAAGGTTTAATGTCAATCGTATTCCTACTCGAAAGAAATGAGGACTGGAAGTAATTAAACACGACTTATTGTTTACACTTTTTTAATATATGTATATGTTTATTCAATAATCATCATTTGGTCATTAACATGTAGTACACAACAGTTGGTTTATATTTACTTGAGAATCGTTGTAAACAAGAGCAGGTAAGGCCGTCAAAGCTATTGGTCAATATACGGCAGGTTATACGCACTGACCAATACTATATTTAGATTTGAAAAGACTAATTATCAAGGAATTTTGAATCGACTATAGTGATCAAACTCTCTTTACATGTTTGCAATAATATACGGAAATTACTTTTCATACAGCTTCACAAAACAAATACATGTACAGGCTTATTTCACAGCTATCTCACTACAATTCTTCAAATTATGACAATATATGTTCTTTATCATACCTATGTTAATACCAATATCTTCAATGTTGTTAAATGTACATTTATATTAAGAGCAATATTATCAATATAATAACATTATCATATAAAATGAAACAACCAATCTGGTACATGGTTCAACCTAGATTTATGTCATTTTTTGTCCACGTGTGTCTTCTATATGTAGCGTATGTATGTGCGCGCGTATATGAATGTGCCGAGAAAGTACTTGTTTCTGTGCTGTTCGGGTGGCTGTTTGTTTTGTATGTGTTATGCCCTGCACGACCTTCTTATCTACTTTTACGTATGGATAACGTGTAAGCCGGATGGAAAGTGTACAGGCGATTGTAGGCGATCGTTAAAATAAGCGCTCGTATTTTCAAATCTTTAGCTAATATTTACGAAATTTCGTAAGATACAAGTTAAGAGCTTTTGACAAACGATAGTACAAAATAAAGCTACGAAACTCTCAGCTATAAAATGAGATCCTACGAGAGTCGGTACCTGTATATTTCGTCCCTGAAATGATTCAATTATGTCAATTTTAACAAAAACCTTTATTGTCTTTTCTTATGTCGTGATGTATCGAAACAAAGGCGGCCATAACACTTACGAATATTTTAATAGTCAAGAACGCTTTCAACCATTAATGTGTAAACTATGTTACAGGCCATTCTTAAACTTTTTAGCACTGATTGTGTAGACAAGACTCTGACCACAATGACTAACTGTTTTAAGAATCATAAAATTAAATATTAAAATGATACAAAATGTTTCTCTTGTAACAAACTATATAGACTTAGCTAGACCGATTCTATCGGTGCGGACCCTAATCTAAGGGCCAGTTTAGGAGCACTCTGATCTGGATATACACAGTTTCATTATTTTATCAAAATAATCGTATTATTTTCATACCTTTATCAACCCTATAAATTATTTGCATCCACTACACCATATACTATTTTAGACATATATACAGTAAAAGCAAGTGACGAAAAGGATGTTTATCTATGAAAAAGGAAATAGCAAGTTTGAACGGTTTTGAAAATATGGCAGATAAGTCATTTGCTTGTTATTAGCAAATGGTCCAATTCACACGACAGTGTTGGTATTTTAAAAAAAAACACATTAGCTAAAGGTAGGCCAGTTGGTAAAGGGCTAAACAGTATTTCTGATAATGATAGTGTATATTATCTAGTCTTATAAACATGTACAACCTTATTGAACGTAGTATGTTGTAAACTGTTGTATGCTTATAATTCCGTTACTATGCTCTCTCATATTAAACGCTCTCCTGTACAAAAGAGATACTTGAACAAAATTTTGTTAGAACCGTAATTATTTCGTCTATCAGTATGGCGGGGGATATCCGCCAGTCCATTTATTTTCCTAATGGAGGTTTTCTTTCTATAATTGAGGTTTCAAAATGTATTTCTTTTACATCTTAAAATTTATATTTTGTATTCATATATTATTAATTTGAAATTATTACTTTAAAAATCCACTTTCAACGATCGAGTTTTTGTTGCATTTTGCCATATTAACGTTAACAAATTTAAGTTTGGAGTTACTACTCGTATGTTACAAATTCTGAAATGTAGATTCTATATTGTAGTTTACACGGGTTTATTTTTTACTTTTGATCGGAAGTACTAACTATAATCAGTTTTTAAGAAGAATTAAAACAATATACGTAGAGCTAATAAAACATAGAAAACAACTACAAAACGAAAGATAAAATTCTCCTACTGCAAACAAGAATATGACTGGCGCACATCGTATTTTAACGCTAGGTGGCGCTGATATAGGTTTGCTATAGAACCGGTGTTGAGTTAAAAGTAGCCATCGATACAATATCCTTCATAAGAATAGACCCTATTGCCATACGATGAAGTAAGGCAATTGCATTGCTTAGCCTATTGCTTATGGAACGTTTTGGTATAGGCATGCATGAAGGTGTTAATACCTCCGTGGGATAAGGCATCCCCAGCTGTAATTTGTATAAGCATACAAATTTCGTTAAAAACAAATATATTTTTATCATTGAAACGACTAGTTTGTTATAAGTAGTAGAACTAATACTACTGATATACTACTACTCCTACTAGTACTGATGCTGCTACTTCTACCTACTACTACACCTACTACTACTACAACTACTACCCCTGCTTCTGCTGCTGCTGCTTCTACTATACTACTACTACTACTCCTGCCCCTTTTCCTACTAATACTACTCTTACTACTACTGCTGCCACTATACGTTTCGTCTCTAGTGGTGATATTTTTGCAATAAATTTTTATGGTGGTGTACAGCACGGACATAAATATGTTTATCTTAGTGAGTATACAGCTTGGAAATTAATTGGAGAAGCAGTCATTTCAGACCCTGCTCAAAGTGACATTTCTAGTTGTATCTTGTCTGGGTCCACACTGTTTGCATATGCCCATTTATGCACCCCTCCCCACTAGCCCAATAACTAAAACATATTTATATTACGTGTGTATCGATAGCTCGTTTTATCTCAACACCGGTTCTATAGCAGCGCCCCCTAGCGTTAAAAAAATATGTGCGCCAGTAAAATTCTTGTTTGCATTATGAGAATTCTATCTTTCGTTTTGTATTTAAAAAAATGTTTTCTATGTTTTTCTATGTTTTATTTTCGCATATCTTTATTTCTTCTTCAAAACTGCTTATAGTTAGTACTTACTGATTAAAACGAACGTATTCAATTTTAAATGTAAATCAAAAGTAAAAAATAAGCCCGTGACAACTACAATATAGAATCTACACTTAAGAATTTGTAAAATACGAATGTTAACTCAAAACTTGAATATGTAAACGTTAATATGACAATACACAGCAGAAACTCGATCGTTGAAAGTGGATTTTTAAAGTAATAATTTCAAATTAACAATATACGGATACAAAATAAGAACTTTGAAATGTAAAAAACATTTTGAAACCTAATTGTAGAAAGAAAACCTCAGTAAGGAAAATAAATGAACTGGAGGATATCCCCCGCCATATAAGGCCAGCATACAACGGGATGTTGTATAATGTGTAGACCTTGATCAGACTGTTCCCAAAGGCTTTTTTTCCATGTGTCCGATTATTTTGAACAAATAATTATTTAAGTTAAGAATCAGCTATTTCCAGTACTAAGGATAAATTAAGTTATCACCCAGGTTGGTCAAAGACTTAGAGTAAAACTGGTAGATATACATAAAGGATATTACATGAGTAGTCGTTTAAATAAGGAATTTATTAAACGAGTTTCCTAAAATTGATAAAAACGAGCATTGGCGAGTTTTTATCAATTTTAGTAAACGAGTTTAATAAATTTGTATTGAATGACCACGAATGTTATATTCTATTCATATTATAAATTCCAATGCGACGATTATTAATGCTCAATACATATAGCGTCGCTATAATGTGCGGTCATTTTAAAGGCATACTAGAGCATTCAATGTTTTTAGAAAAACTAAATTCATTGTATGCTAAATTAGTTTAGTAATAAGACTAGATTTTTCCCTATGAATTCTAAATAACCAAAATTTGAACTCAAAATGTAGTCCTTACATTTTTGGGAAGTGATTAAAAATAGTGCATATTCTGCTCCGACCTACATCTAGAAGCCTCTGATCAGATTCTACACTTTTTTTCCAAAATACTAATATACTCTGTTATCTGCATGCAATGTGTTGAAAATTATATGACTATTATATATTAAGTTGTTTACACATGTGAGAGGTATCTTGGGTGATTCTGTGACAGTTTCATCATGACAGAATACCGTGCAATGATTATATTG
>JAULCE010111095.1:0-53547 GCA_032359355.1 Macoma nasuta | reverse complement strand
ACTGAAACAGACAAAGGCTGTTTCCCCAGTATAGATCTTTGTTTCACATTTTCATAAATTTAAAACTGCAAATCATGCTCATATTTTCAGTTGAAACATTGTTATCATGTTTTCATTTTCTAAACGAACAACTGAATCTCATTACCATAATAATTTTAATTGTTGTCAAATGTTCGCCAATACAATTTGATACAGGATATTACAGTTAAACACAGTTCAACCCAGTTACATCAATAGTATTAATACATTTTACAAGCAAGCAGGCAAGCAAGATTTTTATGATTTTCATGAGTTTCACGATTTTCAAATCTACTAATGTTCAAATCTTCATATCTCCAAACCTTCACAGTTTAACCTTTCTTTCTGTGCTCAAAACTTTTCAAAGCCTGCAGCTAAACTCGACAACAGCCGGTTTCCTTAGTATTTTGTGCATTAGCATGCCAGTCAAATAAACACATCTCGACATAGTTCTACACTGTTATATACTGTTAAATACAGCCAAACAACATGTTGCAGGCATTTTAATGCATAATACATTCTTTATACTTTCTAATCCTAACTGAGGACTAAATTGAACTAGGGCCGATTTGCTGTAGTGCATACAAACGAAAATGTAAGTCAAATATAAGTCAAAAGATTGTAAATGAAGGCTGCTTTGACAATTGACAGTTCGATAGTTTAAAAAAAAAGATAGATCCATAAAATATGGGCTTTACAATTTGACGCCCTTTTCAAATGAACATTCAAATTTCAAATGAACATTCAAATTTCATATGTTCACAAATTTCACATGTTCACATGTCGGACCAAAATGCCACAGGGCCGATTTGCTGTAGTGGGTTGGTCTAGAGATTATTTGACAACATTTGTAATTACACAATGTGCATGGAATGACTAAGTATATCTATATATGTTTCATCTCTTTTCTGAGCATTGTTTCAATGTTTCAATGTTTCAATGTTTGAATAGAAAATGTACATGGGACTAAAATGGACAAGGGTCAATTTCCCGTAGTGTAATCGATTTACAATGTCGATAGTATAAATCGAGTTGTCAGATGAAAAGGCAAAACCAAAATGTAAGTCAAAAAAGTCAAAAAGTCAAAAAGTTGTCCTCACAAACATTACCCGCATCATAAGCTCATAGTTGCTAGATGAAGAATCTCAAATCTCAAATTTTGAAAAAATTGGCTTTACACTTTGCACTTTACATTTTGACATTCAGTGGGACCAAATTGCCACTGGGCCGATTGTGCTTAGTGAGCCAGACCTTTTCTATATTGTCCTATTTATATTTGAACCAAGTTGCACTCATATGGTTGTGTTTTAAAATTGAATAGTTATCGGTTTCAAATAGTTCACTATTTTTATGGATGTAGAAGATCATTACAGGGTATACAATTACAACTTCAACTTCAAGTAACTTTATCATACTTTCATATTTTTATTTTAGTTCCCACACTATTACACAATTTTGAAATCAAGCATGCTTATTTTGAATCTTTGGGACTTAAATGGACAATGATCGATTTGCTGTAGTGAGCGCAAAATAAAAACTCAACGTGATTTAGAAACGAGGCAATCAACACAAAGCATGTTACATTTGTAAATTTTCTTTACACGTAAGGTAAATAATGTGAGATTGGTTCGTGTCCATGTATAAATTTGACTCAAAATGAACGATGGTATAGCTTCAAAACTCTCGTCAAACAAATGTCTACTGTCAATGCAGAAAAAAAACACGCAATTACTAGATAGATCTGTTGATTTGTTTAATAAAGCCATTTAATTAGAATTTCTACATTCTTACTTTATCTCTCTATATATATTTTACAAATCTATGCATGCCAGAGGATTCTACACCGAATGTTTAGCAGTTAACAATTTGTCATGATGCTTAGTAGAATAGTGACGTCTTTCCTATTAGCGCCTTATTTATAAAATCATAGACCGGGTCTCGGAAATGCATGGCAGATTTCACTCTATGTTAACATGATTCTTATTTAAAATTAACAGTCATTCACTGAAATACGAATAAGATGATACACTGATAGATGGGTCTTAACCATACAAGATCTTATTTAAATAATCAAAAACGATACATCCGTAGCGGATAATTGTATAATTTTATCCATATACATCGCTCTATGTCGTTTCATATGTCGTTTCAATCATATTCGTTTGTCAGCAAAGATATACAGAATGTTTGATCTTGAATCTGTTATTTTATATAAGGAGGAAACCTGCACACGCATTCTATAAATCTATAATGACATCGATTGTGTCTAAGTATCTGTAAGTTTACGTAAATTGCCGATTCAATATAAATCTATCCAAACTGATTCTATATCTTTTTTGTGGATCTATTGATTAAAATATCAGTTCAAACAAAATATGAGGGAACTGGGTTAAATTTTTCGAAACACAATTAAAGAACAAGAAAATGTTCAGATTTCTCTTACGGCATAACACAACTGAATTGTTCTCATACCAACAAAAAAATATGAACCACTGTATCTGGGTGAAAACTATGAAATGACAAATTGTGACATTATGCAGCTTTATTTATGCTCATCTCAAGCTTCCCATTAATCGAATAAGAATCCGAGACCTTGGTTCACATTGACAAAAGTAAAAAATTCTACTTAAATACATTTTTCTTACCCGCCCACAAAACTGAATCGCACCTAATGAAGAAATACCACCAATCATTTGAGATCAAAAACACATGATTCAGTTGTTAAAGTTAAATTAAAGGAATTATACATGTGTTACACTTGCTAGTTAACTTGTTTAACATCTATGCTATCCAAATAACAACTAGATCGCATTAATGCTTTTCAAACAAACACTTACCAATATTGAAATAAGACCACTGCATGGCTCGAAAAGATAGAATGCCAAATTATGATATTGAAATACACTTTTCTTACCTACAATAAATTTATTTAACATCGTTTCTACCTAGGTAAAATTATGCTGGATCACATTGATGCGTTATCATATAGAGGAATATTATAAATAAAAAAGGAACCAATTCGCTTGGTCCAAATAGATAAAAGTCAAAATACTTACTTATATGCAGTTTACTTCCTTTCTAGGTAACTTGATGAATATTTATACTCTCTACCTACTACTTTTACATGATCACAGCAATGCCATTAAAATACGGACCAATGCAAATTGTTCAAAATGATAAAATGAAACAAATCATAATATATGTTGTTTTACAACTTACTTTTAACACAAAAGTAAATTTGAATTGCGTGGGTTCTAAAACCACCTGCTAAAATGATTTGTTTTTGTTATCTTGAAACAATTGTGACTAGATTGACAAGAACCACGAAATGATAAAAGTCACAAATCTCTTCTTTCTAGTAAACTTAATACACATCTGTGTTAACTAGATACAAGTATATCTAGATCATGTATGGTGTTTTTCAAATCAAGAAATTCCATCAACCAAAAAGTGAGTCGTCAATGCACATGATTCAAAATGATGGAAGACAAAATAAACACAAACATTCCTAATTTGTATCAATTTTATCTAGATACGATCATCAATTGATCTCAAAATTATGAAAGAACCACCTTATCGGGTTCAATATTGTGAGCCCAAACTTTTTTTACTGATATACTTTTTTTTCTTACAGTTAAAAATATTAGTGATACAAAACAAACATTACCAGATCACAATGGTATTTAATAGCCACTCTTTCTGAATCAAAACAATTTGAACAAGAAATGTGCACACCTTCATACCCTGTTCTGGTTTAAAATGAAAGAACTCAAACTATATGTAATAGTTACTACATTTTATATTTTTGTACATATACACTTTTCAATTACATTGATGAATTTGTGTCATGTTTGCCCTACTAGCAAACAACAAGAATCTGCTGAAAAACTGTTGGTATTGAAAGCTATTCTGTAAGTAAAATTTTCGTAATACTATTTGGACAAGAATGAACTAAAGCATTCTAACATTGTATGGTGTTTTTCAAATCAAGAAATTCCATCAACCAAAATGTTGTCAAACAATCTCTAGACCAAAAGTCAGTTCACATGATTCAAAATGATGAAAGACAAAATAAATACATGCATTCCTTTCTTTACATAATTTATTTTCTAGTTTAATGAATTTGTATCAATTTTATCTAGAAACGATCACCAGTTGATCTCAAAATCATGAAAGAACCATCCTATCTGGTTCAACATATCTCTTTCTTTCTGGTTCAAAACAAGAACAGCAAAAAATGTTCACACCTTAATACTGTGTTCCTGTTTCAAATTTAAGAAGTCAAACTATCATGCTTAAATATGGCAGTTCTTACATTTTAACATTTCACATCGACGCATTTTCTTCATATGTGCTCTGCTAGCAATCATCTCGAATCTGCTGAAAAGCTGTTGGCATTGAAAGCTCATCTACAAGTAAAATTTTCGTCATACTATTTGGACAAGAATGAACTAGAACTTCTTAGCATTATGCCCTACAAGCAAACTAGAACATCTAAGCATTATGCCCTTCTAGCAAACGTCGATTCAAAAGTCATTTGTTCCACAAAGTACTGGTTTAGATGTTTAATACAATTTGATAATCAAATCTTAATTTAATGGATGTAGTTTTCAAGAGCTAACCAAATGACATTTCAGTGTTCATTGTTCTTTATGATACAGTTGAGTAAGTCAACCCAGCAGTGTCTGCGGCACATGTTTTGCAGCGTTTTAAGTGTGCTCACATCTAACGAAGAGAGCATTGTTTTAATTTCTTCACTTGTTCGAAAGCCGCAGTATCGTACAATTTTCATCAGGCACTTGTCTTGCAAATTCGAACAAGGCTGTGAACGGTTTCTTTGATATAATATATCATTGATTATGTACACGATATCTAGAACGCAGAAAACATTAATATCGATCAGAAGTTCAAATATGTCGTCAACCAATTTCTCTAATTCCTGTGTGGGTAGTGCAATTAATATATCTCTGACAGCCATGTCTTGATTCATATTTCCATGAATAAGTGTCTTAAGAAGTACTATAGACGACAGATCTTTCAGAGTGTGTTGTGGGGAATTCATAGTCATACGGATGGAAATAGACATAGATATACAAGTGTGATCCTCGTCTGTGTACAAAACGTAACTGAGCCAATTCGTTGTAAAACAACAGAAAAGCAAACCAAATGGAATTAAAATAATGTTTCATGTACACTATCAATATTCTTGTTGCTGATGTCCATACATCAAATCTGAGATTGTATCGTTCTTTTGAATGCTGAATTTGTCGATCTGGAGAGAGGTTCCTCGCTTTTCTCTGCCGGGAGAGAACTCAATTTCTCTGACATTCATCTGAGCATAAGCGTCACATGTAAACATTTGTGAAAACACTTATATGGAATAAAATTCCAGCAATGCAGAGAAACAATGTTAAATGAAAAAGTAAAAGTGAAGATGATCATAAACCCTCATATATATATATGCGTATTTACGATAACTTAAGGAAGACAAAGACAATAGAAGAAACCTTTTCCACTTTAAAGTCTATTTTTCTTTTAAAAATGTTTAATCAGTAGCATAAACAAATAGGTGTGCTTCTTAATAAAACCTACTTAGTTCCAGTTGATAAATGTTTAATCATTAGCATAAACAAACAAATGTGCTCTTTAAGAAAAAGTTGATGAACATCTATTCAAATACAGTTTTCTTCCTTTTCGAGATTGCAAATAGAACTGAGTTATTGAAATTTCAATCACATCGATTGCTTCATTTGAGCCCACTAGCGAACTGCCAACGTGAAATCATTTAGTCCACACATTCGTTGAGAATATACTAAGCGTGCCAAATGTTTTCTGTCTGCGTATAGGCGTCAATCTTGATTGAGTCGTCTGCATAAACTTTCACAGGTGATTTTTTCTTCTTTCTAAATATTGTTCTGTAAAGATTTTTTCCACCAAGCCATTGTTTGCTGATTGTAGGAAAATGACATTACATATGTAGGAACCACTTCTCTTCTAGCGAAATGTTGAAATCTTCATCTATACTTTCATACTTGTCAATGCGGCAAAGTGACAATGACTCTCACCAATTTACAATGAAATAATAATAAAGTATATATCAACTTATTTATAACCCTCCTCATTTAAAAGTGAAGCATATTTGTAACATGGATGTTCAAAAAGAAGTTCGTCAAAATCCAAATTTGTGTTACCATTGCGGTGTCAAAACAGAAACTGTAGATAGCAATACAATATACATTTATTATTTGTGGAGAATCTATACTGTTCATTCCAAAGGTAGTGTCAATGCCAACAAAGACAATACATTTTGCCATGTTGCAGATTATCCATTATGTCAAAAGTGTCATGAATTGTATACAGGTCACTACAATGGATTCACCTATCCGATGAACAATGTGCATTTGCAATATGCAGTATACATCTATTACCTTGAATATAAGGGAATACAACTGCGAAATAAATTTCGTCAAACGTACTTGTGCGTTGACGATGAATACTCTTTTGGTAATGTCATTAAAAGTTATCCTCAAAGTGAAGTAATGTTTATTTCAAATCTGTTCGACAAGATGATTAAGTGATAAAAAAAGCACAACTATAAAGATACAGTACATTTAAATAAGGTCGTTAACTCGTTCTTCTGAAAGAGATTAAGTTTATTATATGTGTTAATTAAAAACAAAAACAATGTGATGTAAAAGACTGTTTTATAAGGAGTGGTTGCATTTTGTATAAATACTCTTACATTAATGTAGTTCAATTGAAATTATTACCATTAAAAGTAAATATCTTAAACGAGGTTGTATTTTTGTAAAGTTGTTAACCCTTTGAAAAGCAGAAAGTGTGATAAGCTCTTTTGGTTTCCTGAATTATAACAGTTAGTATTAGTTGTAGGTCTGCACTCAAATTGAATCTGTAAAAGTACGTTATGGGATTGAGAAGTATTGTGTCTCATTCAGCTTGTTCACATTACTGGACTCGACGAAGACAATGTTCAAAAATGCTTTGTTGTAAGATGCGTGCAACATCGATATGACCAAATAACACGTTCGCATTAAATGAAAACTTATTATATAGTTTTGTTACTTCCTTTCTTCGAGCTAGATATAACACTAGAATGTATTTCAAATCAAGACATACTGTCCATCAAATGAGACTTAATGTAAAAAGAGTAGTACTTTTTCATTCAAGTACAAATTGTCCTAGTGAAAATTTTTTTTTGTTGAGTGACATTCATCGAGAAACGATCATGGTCAGATAACAAAAAAATGCATTTCAGCTGAAAATTAGATTATGGAAACAACCTCCATTGTTGGTTCAAAAATAGAAAAGTCAAACTATTTCACTGTAATACATTTTTGTTACCATTTTTTTTACAAAATTTGTTCTGTCAATGCAAGTATGTTCAGGTTACATTGATATATTTCAAAGTAAAGCTGATTTACTTGTTTTACATTTGATTCGAGTGTTCGTATTAAACTGAAACAAGGTCGTTCAATTACACGTAACAAGATTGTACTTCAGTATACTCAAAACCATTTGTGTGACCAATATTCTACAAGAGTGTTTAAACAAAAGAATATGTAATTTAGATAAAAAACATGAAAATATAAAAGTTAAGCAATGAAACTAAATGTCCTTTTTTCATCCTAGAAAAAAACAACATTTGCCAAATGTTTGCCTGTATCAAAAAGTCAAGATACTTGGTGTATCTAGCTTTAAGTGTACGAATGCATTTCGACTCAAGACTCATGAGGTTGAAAAACATGAATGATATTAAAACTGTTCTTTATTTCACTCAATATGAGCTCAATCATCTTTCATGAACAATTGTGTGGCCCTGAAAAGGGCCGTTTTTATGTCTCCTCCTTCTACTCTTCTTCGATCTTCGTTTCATTTGGCTTCGTCTCACAATTGTCACAGACCTGTATGGTTGTGGTACACTTGTCTGGACAATTGTGCTCCTGGCCTTCATGCATAAGAATGCTGAAACATGCCTCGCATTCGATGTAGCAAGCATCAGCACATTTTCTGCAACTTCCTCTTTTCAGCGTTTCTTTAGCCATGTTGAAGCTGACGATGGTTGTGATAAGATAAATGATTGTTCTGACTTTTTATAGGCTTGCTTTTATTACAAACAAATACCGCAATATGATTGGCATATTCATTTTTGTAGCGCCGCCCATTTAGCTCAACAAATCGGATGGCAGTGATAATGATAATAAAATGGTTTCAAACTGTATAATATCAATTTTGCCTTTCATTTTGAATTCGACCTTTTCTCAATAGACACCACTTCAAACCAAATTCATATGGTCTTAAAATACCAGTTGATTAGCAGACATCATTTCGTTGTAATACAGTGTTTTAAGTTTTCAGCTACATGCGAATGAGCGTCATAACATTAAAACACTACTTTCAATTCAATTTAACTGTTGATGACTCATATCTTGAACAAAGCTGTTTTGGCTTAAAACAGAACTATTGAGAAATAAACTACATAAGCTACAATTTACAATATTTCATCTTACTGCCTCTACTGACTTACAGAAAGAAGGTTTACATTGAAAAGTTTGTACTTCTTTACTTGTGAGGTTGAACAGCAAACTGGGAGTAAACAAATTATTACTAAAATACTGCTTCGAATCAGACATGATTTTAATGTTTAATAATAATCTTACTTAGTCTACGACAAGTCAAAGAAATATCGTTATCACCTTTGTAACATATTGTTTACAGTAACAGCACTCTCGTCTGCGTAGAAATATGTCTCCACATTGAGAACATAAAGTGTGTCCGCAAGGGTCCAAAGTCACAGATATCCTGTTATCCATGCAAATATTACATATGTTATTATCGTCATTAATATTGTTTGTTGCGGATACGGTTATATTGTTTAAAGCAGTCATGCTACTAGGCGTATTCCCTCTACCGCTTACATTCGAGAGAATTGTGTCTGCAACGTGGTGAAGGTTGTTTTGTATAAGAGATTCTATGAACATTTCAAATGCCCGAGGACCTCGCTTTTGGAGTATTGTTATCAGTTTTCTGTTTTTGTTGACATCTAGTTGTTCGCATATAATTTGGTCTCTCATACTCATAGTCAAAATTTCATTTTCCATGAGAAAATCCATGATACACAATGTTTGTTCAGCAATAATTGAATTGACGATCGTGGTCCAACTTTTCCTAATCGCGGTTCTGTGAACGTCGTCCATCATACAAATTTTGAAGTCTAATTGAAAACAGATTCTAGATCTTTTCTTTTATACAGCAAATTGCGACGTATTATTTCTAGCTATGAATCAGACTAGTCAAAATGGTTGATAATTTCAAACAATTGTCAAACTTATTTAAAGGAAATGGTCACAATAAAATCATGTTCTTGACTTTAAGATACAATGATACAGTTTAATCAAATGTTGACTGTTCTTGTAAAAGTGATCATTTTCACACATGTCTCACAACCACTTGTATTATTTAAATCATTCATCGACAAACCGAGATCTGTTGTCAAGATTTAAAAAAGAGTGTATATACATATAGTGGCGTGATAGTGTAATCACATCACTTTTTCTTTACTGACTGAAAACAAAACCGAGTTATGACTCAGGAGAAAACAATACAATATGATGAGAAACAATTTGGGCTTATTCGACACGACATTCGGTATCCCAACTACGCTTTTCTAAAATCTAGAACAGAATCTTTCAAAACATGGCCAAACATGTACGTTTCACCAGAGCAACTAATAAAAAGTGGTCTTGTGTATACAGGAGTAGGAGACTCTGTAAGATGTTTCTGGTGTGGCGGTGGACTTAGAAATTGGGAAATTGGCGATGATGCAGATACTGAACACGCAAAATGGTATTCTAGTTGTGGATTTATCCGCTTGAAATGTGGAGATCAATTCATTGAAGATGTTAAATGTAACCGCAATATAACAGCCAATCAACCTTATAAAGTAGAACAATCAGATATGGATTCGCCTGCAACAATGGCTCTTTTTGAGTGGAGTTATTCAGAAACCCTCGTTCGAAAAGCCATCAGCACATACCGAGCTTCACATATGTATGATAAATTTTCTGCAGTAGACCTGCTTGAGATTATTGAAAGAAACGAATTGTCGACAGAAAGCGAGGAAGAAAAATGTTGCAATGACACTCAAAATGACACACAAAATTTCACTCAAAAAGAATCTATCTTTTCAAAAGAAGATAGCGAAGATGATATGGAATGCAAAGTTTGTTTCGATAAAGAAAAGTCTGTAATGTTATTTCCTTGTCGTCATTACCATGCTTGCCTCGAATGCGCTGTGGCTTTAAAAGTTTGTTGTTGGTGTAGACAAAAGATAGAATATATGATGACTGTTCAAAGAGGATGACAAAGCATAATAAAAGAAACAGTTCTCATTTATTACCATTTATTTTCGTAAATTTCATTTCTATGACATTCGATAAATAATCTGAGCTATACAAGTTGATGTTGTAGCCTCACTTTATTGTCCTTACAAAAAGAACAGGCCGTTGGTTTGATATGCCGACCATGCTTTGTGATATAACACTTTACTGTTCCTGGTTCTTGAATTTCATTTTTCAAATAAGTATTGTTCTGTATATCTTGGTCTGCACACATTTCGGTCTCTTTCTGAGAATACTGGTCTTCACGAACTGTTACATCTGTCCAAGGCTCGTCAAACAATTGGCTCTCCGAGTTCAATGTGTTCCATACGTCTTCCCATGATGTTGACGACTGGTATTGTTGGATTTCTTCCAATGTCATGTCTTTAATTGAAGGTTCTGAAAACTGTTCATCAATGTTTTCTTCACATGGCATAAATATCGACTCGTTGATTCCTTCTGGATCATTTTGAAGTTTTAAATGTTGTAAGTCATCTCTCAAACCAGATATCATAGGATCCATGTTGACTGTTTCAAAGCTTAATGTAGAGTGAGACTCATTTTCAGTTATGCCAGGCCATTTATATACGGTGAATTATTTCTAATGTCGATATGATTGGTTGACTCAAATCTGATTTTTGGAACACATATTCTGATTGGCCTTTACAGTGAGGACACGTGATGTTATATAACCTTACTTATAACTGTAACAAATGGCAAACTTTTCAATAGCCTTGACATCCTTCAAACCTATAATGGATAGAGACAAGAAAGGAGATGGCATTATGTCATCATTTTTCATACAAACAAACGAAGGGCCAGTGCACATAGCTTTGCACAAACATATAACGAAACACGTAAAGCAAAATGAAGAAAGCTCCAGATTTTTGAATAGACGATCATTTCTACGATGCTTAGAAACCTGTATAGTGAGTCCAGACATATGTCGAACAACTTCTCGAAAGAACAGATATGTCCTAGAAAAAGACATCGGACGACCAGTGGGTATCGTTGCCCCAGAAAAAAACAGAGGATGGTTTGTAAAGACAAACAAAGTAACTGTTATAGTTCAAGAGACCAAAAGAGGCTATATTGTGCTTTCTGCATTTCCAAGTGTGTGAAAAAACAGCCTGTTTGTATTTGTCATTTATTTTGAAGAATAACGATCTACAAGCAATTGGAATTTTGGAATTGAAAAGGAGTGTACGTTTTGGGTGAACATCGAAACATGTCAATTCGATGTTGTTCGTAGATGGGTTTCAGATATGAATACGTTTAAAACTAAGGAGCAATATAGTACTCTAGTCGATTGTTGAATGTCGAACAATTCAAGCAAACAAACTTTTGAAAAAGCATGACATGGTCTTAAATTGCGAGAGGGCAGTGCTCTATGTAGAGGATACGTTGATGGTTCAATCAAAGACAAAAGTTAGAATTGGATCGCAAACAGTATGTGTGAGATGAAATTTCTGTTTGAATTCTGTGATATGAAATCTGCTTTTGACAATTCGAAGGAAGACTACTTTGACTGTGTACGTTATGGAGACTACTCATACACCCGGTTATCCATGCATATTTTACTGGTTGTCAACTCGTAATCCACAAAGGTCAATAGTTGTTCATGCAATGTTTGCTCTCAAATAAACAAAACTAAAAAATGAATATCGTTTGTTTTTCATTTGCTGTTTCTGTGAAAATGTCAAACAGGCTAAGGCTGCCCTCTCCTCTCCCACTTCTCTGGTCTCCCTGCTAGTAGAAACAAAACAGATCGTGAACTGAAAGGTTATGATATGTTTTTGAAATGTCCAATTTGTAACTGATCTCTTTGGATAGGCAAATCTTACAACGCTAAGGTGTTTGTGGCGGTATTAAGCAGATGAAACACACAATTGACATCTCAGGGTACCACCATGTACTTTATGAGAACGATTTGATTTTGATGAAAATTTAGAACATTTGGTCACTTGATTGCCTAAATTGACTTGATATCCTTTTTCCTCTCAAAGAAGTAATTTGCAAGGGAGCAATTTTGTTTATTGTGAGTATCTGTTACAGTTTTATACAATATTTTTTCTATTAAAATGAAAAACAACCACAAAGTGAAAACGTTTATGATAATGTCTTTGTCAAATCTAGATAAAATATCTCGGGTGAAAATTGTAATATTTCAAAACGACGATAGTGAGATTGAAAACGAAAACAATTCTATTTTGTTAGATCTATCAAATCCTACCTTCAAACATTTTTTTGAAATAGAATCTTTTTTCTCCACGGCAATTAAGTATGCACAACTCAATGAAGATAGTTCTGTTAAGATAATTGTACCGTCATCGCTGAATTTGCTACCAGTCATTGTGAAATTATTTGTACGTTATGTTTGTTCAGAAACATCAGCTAAATCGGTTCTAGACCATTGCGATAAAGACGAAGTGTATCTTATGTTACTAAAAACGGCGGATGCATTACAATTTCCCACTTATATTACGGTTGATTTGATTAATTTTTTCATGACAAAGCTCTGGCCAGATGAGGGTACTCATTCTTGTCTACGATTTACTTTCAAAAGCATCTCAGATAAGGTTCAATCTATATCACTACCTTTTTTCAACAATTCAAAATTGATGGATAAAAAAGCCACTGCGTTTCACTATGTGTTGTTATTTCAAGAGTTATTCTTGATTGCCAATAGAACTAGCGATATTTTTCTTGAAAAATTATATGCCGCTATTAAGGTAATGACGTTTTACAATCCAGAGTTGTTAACGTTGAATTGTGAATATAACTGTGTGTTACAGTCATTCGAAGATTTCAAAAAGGAGGTTTATGTCTATACCAAAAACACCATCGAACATATTTGCGATAATATTAAGCCAGACGATTTCCCGTTACAGGTGTCAGTAAAGTTTATTGACAGTAAGAATAAGTCGAACACTGCGTATATCTATGATGATGTTACACTCGATACAGACTGTTTAACAATGCAATCTAACAATCATACACATTTATTAAAAGGTCCTTTTTTGGAATGTTTTTTGAACACTGGAAAAAATCTCATTCCGGATATATATCGGTATGTCAACGACGAATTACAAGAAACAGAATTAGTAGACTTAAACGTTCTATATGACTTGGTAGCAAACAATTTGACGCAAACTCAATTAAAAGCCCTCAACCAAATCGTTGATAAAGAGCAGAATCGTAAAGAATTGATTACGCATTTATTGTCTTTATCTATGGAAGAACAATACGAATCCTTTAAAGAAGTTCCGTCGGGACTTTTGCTGAAGATATTAGACGTTTTCGTTAGTTTTAATGCAAGTCTTGAAAACATGCTACCAGCATTATATTGCTTTAAAAACTCTTTAGTTAAAACTTGTACGGGGACCATCTGCGAGTTCGGCGTAAAATTGTCGGTAATGTCTGATGAATTTAATGCGAACATCAACTGTGGCCCGCTTTATTTACGAATAAATAAAGCATCTACAATAAAACAGATAAGAACACAGTTAACAGAGTGGTTTGACAATTTAGAAAAATGCATTTACGATATCCGCGATTTGGTAAACAAAAACGGGAATTCTATGTCAAGAGCCGCTTATGTCGACTTTTTTAGGACACCGGTTATCAAAACTTTAATTTACAAATTAATACATTTGTTCTACGGTCAAGAGAAAACTAAATTTTGGTTTGACGATGAATACAACCAAATGCTAGTATCTGTAAGAAAACACTATTTTGATTTAAATGATGACACACCGAAAACATCGTTCATATATAATTTTTTGATTCTCATTGGAATTAAAGATTTATTGATAAGGCCCATGGATGAAATATATGACATCCGTGCACGATATCCTATTCGTTTTTCTTTTTCAATGAGAGCAGTAAAGCAACCAACAAAGAACGCTTTCACGTACGCTTTTATGGGTGGTAGAAAAATTACACAATTAAGATATATTACCAATAAAATAAGAAAAGAGTTTTTGATCAATATGATTCATACTTCAATGTTACAACAAATCAGTAGAAACATGAAAATGTGAACGCTCATTTGAAAGTTGTATTCATAATATGTCCTAATACTCCAATTGTATTGGTCATCTGTTTTGCTTTTCGTGACATTATCATAAACATCTTTTAACAACTGTTTATTTTTGTGAGTATTTTTCACAACAATCACTTTCAGTGTCAATTTCAACTCGCAGTTTTCTGGGCAGTCATGGTCTTGGCCTTCGAAAAGCACCACTCTGTAACAAGCCTCACATTCAAAATAGACTTGAACACCACAGAACTCACATGCCCCCCTTTTCATTTACATCTGAAATGGAACAAAAATGGAATAACCTACTTAAAATTGTTTTTTCAGTTTTGTTAACAATTTCAAACCCTGATTTTCGAAGTTTAAACTGATATTCAATCGAGTATTTCTATATGATACAACGGACGGCCTTAAGCGTCACCAGCTTATACACTTCAGTAGCTCCGCCCATTTTATGTAAACGCGTATTTGGTTGGTTGAATAGAAATATATAAAGGAAAATCACTTCGTGTATCCTAACACTTTGTATCGCTCATTACCACTGTTTGGGTCATAAAGATAAGACATGATGAATAGCCAAGATCCTCAGCGTGCAATGAATCTAGCATCTAAGTCAACATCTTACATCAGAGACCAAGGGCCATATTCGACATCAAAGCGACCGAGAAACGATTCTACCAGAAGGAAGATCCAGAGTTACATGGACAATTTTCATGAGAATCGACTAAAGGAATCTAAACCTAAGGACAACATGTGCAGGTTATGCAATGCGAAACCACTCCAGGTTGCTCTTATACCATGTGGACACTCATTCTGTCTGGACTGTGTTCAATTCATGAGGAAATGTTCTACATGCCAAAGATCATGGAGAGATTTGGAACTTTTATGAGAACGTACAGAACTATACAAATGGACACATATTGAAAAACAACGACATGTCTATAATAAGAAAATGTTTAATCAAATTTAAAAAAAATAAAATGTTTACATCATATTTTGAATGCTTTTGTCTAAATGTTTGCCCTAGTCCTGACTCTAATTCTCTATACCTTCTTTCGCACCCTTTGAATCTAGAAATGTTTTTTTCACTAGGTCGTAAAATCGCGTAAAGTCAGTCAGAAGCATTAAAAGTTCCTTGGTGGTAAATTTGCCTTGCCGTAGTAAGCTTCTTTGATTTCATTTTATATTAGTCAAGCCCAAGACAATTGTAGCAATCGTCTATTTTGAAAGCATGTCCATCACACACAGGGCAAAGATCGTCAATTGGTGAACCATTATTGTCTAGATTTGAATACGTTGTTGGTCGGTCACTTTTGCAATCCGGTTTGTTAAAGGCATTCCTGTTCGTAACGTAAATGGCATTTGTTTCTATGTTACATTCGCATTCGGATTTCCAGCATAAAGCACAGGCCGAAAGACCCCAGTCTTGGCATTGGTTTTCACTGTCAAATGGTGTTGTGTCGCTTGCGGTGTATTGACACGTGTCGCCTTTGTCATTTTCAGGATAAAAACAGAAATTAGTGGCATCACATTTTACATCTTGTCGTGAATACTCAATGCATTCTATTCTCCAGCAAACTGGACATGATTTGAGATATCGGTCAATCTCTTCCTTTGTAGCTCTGGTTTGTAATTCGAATGGTGGGTGATTGTCGTTGTTCCAATCTTCAGTTTGTGGTACCGCAAACGATATATTTTCCATGATGTTAATGTCTTTGTTAAAAAGATTAAGTACTGTTTATTGAATGTAACATATTTATATACAAGGGATCTTTGGTTTCATAGAAGCATTATAGTTTCTTACACATTCAGCCAATCAGAGTCGATCATTTAACTTTTCCATTCATTGACATGATAATGTAGAATAAATACACGGTAATGATACATGACCTTTATCGTGTTCATTCATTGGATTGAAAATGGAAAATGCTTTACTAGATACACTCGACCAGAGTTTGTATGGTACAGATACGAAAAGTTTATGTAAACAACTGACAAAAGAAAAAATATGTCGAGTAATTCGGGTAAATGAAAGGCGCTTGCCAGACCTCTACAAAAAAACTCTTCAGTTTCACCCTCACGGATATATTTTCATGTGCCAGTCACCGATGGCATCTGGAAAAACATTTCAATTGAGAAAGCTTATAAAATATTATACGAAAGTGGCACGAACAAATAAAAGAGAGTTTCGAGCTTTAGTTATCACACCAAGAAGAACATTTGCTTCTTTCATATTTAATCAATTGCAAGGGTTTTCTCACTATGCACGCGCGAAAAAGCCATACTCATATATTCAATATCCAAGACTTATTGTACAACTTCAGTCGCTGAAACATTTCAAAGATATCAAGTCAGACACATGCTCTGTGAGGGGATATTCTTTGTTAATTCTGGATGAAGTTCACAGTATCGTACAAGAACTGTTTTCCGATCTATTTACTGCAGAAGAGAATAGATACTGCATACACATATTCATAAAAGTTTTAAGGGCTATTCCGAGATGGTTATGTTTTGATGCTCATTTGTCTGTTGATCTTATTAACATACTGAGTCACATAATATCTGACAACTATCCAGACGTGCCTCGCATTTGTTTGATAAATTCGTTTCGTAGTAGAGACCATAGCATGATCATTTATCGCAAGTGCCTTTACAATAATACTGTTATCAATATCTTGAAACGACACCTAATGTTATCAGAAGAGTTCAGCAGTTACAAACCATTTCTCTGTGCCCAACGTATTAGAAGCATGATAGTAAATATAAAAAGCGACAAAATTGAGAAACTGTTTCAGCGAATATATATACGTGATTTTTTAGAATCATCTGATGAAGATGATATTTTAGTTGAGATGATACACGATCTTCGACAAGGAAACAAAATATGTGTAACAACATCGACCAAGAAACAAGCATTTATTTTGAAGAAACTTTTTACATCATGCGGCTTCAAACCTTTGTTACTAACTGGTGAAAGTAGTGAAGAGAGAAAACGACTTTTTGCAAAAAGCGCAGACAGTTATTTATATGGCTGTTCGCTGTTTATATATACCACTGCATTTCAAGTGGGTATTGATGTTTCTTCACGTGTTCCGTATTTTGATATACATTACATATTTCTCGAATGCTCTGAATTCGTTGCTTCTCCATCAGCCTTAGTTCAAGCGATCGGAAGAATAAGAAAATTAAAAAAGAATCAGTATAAAATATGTGTCATAGATAACTTTAAATCACATCGCAAAGCAGCGATCACAACTGATGATACCATTCCGCTAAAGAGAGATTTGGTGCTACCAATAGGTGGTTCTGACAAACAAATATTCAAACAACTGATAGATGTTCATTTTAAGGAAAAGTTTGTGAGTCAAAATGTTCGATTTTTCATTCACTTGTTTATCAGGTTAATGTCACATAAAGTAAGACCATTTGTTAAACTGGAAGACAGAATGCAGCCATTAGACTCAGTTATAAATGTTGAGTCTTTTCACTATTCTTTCAAACAGTACGAAACATTTATTGATAAATTCATGCGGAGCTATGAAAATGAGATCAAAGAGTACTTGGATAAATATGTGCAGTGTATTTGGGACAAATTGGAAACCGAAACTGTTTTCGTTTCAACGATTGTAAATAATTTTGATGCGTTTATAAAATTACCAAATGGTATGTCTAGAGCAGAGTGCTTGATGAAAATTTGCGAATTCACAAATTATCCATTGGGATTTGTTTACTCCTATATATTTTCTGAGGTAGCAAATAACTATCTTCTTAAATGCTACTTTAAGCAACAGGTTAAACTTTTTTATCGTAAATGTGAAATTGAGGATTTAAATCAGTTCAAAAATTTATTCGATGCCTTAGTTAAATGCTGTAAAATGGAAAAAGGTCAAACCAAACTACTGTACAAAGAGAACGAATTCAAAAATATGATAACTACGTTTGGCAGTGACATCGTGTCGGTGTATTCAAAGTTTGTTAGCCCGATTATAAACCGAACTGTTACCCCAAGGAAACTCTTTGTTGCAATGATGTCGAAAGTGCTACGTGTGTACATTCGAAAATATAGAGTAGACTTTACCGAGCTGCATTCTTACATAAAGATCATCGATATTCCAAAGTGGGTGATGTATAATGCTTCACAGACAGTTTCTGTGTGACTTCAATTACACCTCGTAAAAGCAGAGTAAGTCTGTAATGAGTGCCAAAAGTTGCAGGACAAATAAACAAGCAAATATTAACTTAAGTTTTAGTTCTTCGCTCATTGTTTGTACCTTATTACTATTGAGTAGGTGCATATATATGACATATCTATTTTAATACTTTTTTTTCAGCGTTGTTGTGTCCCCAATTCATTCATTCTAATTTCGAATATTATTCTATTGATATTTGGTTTCGTGCATTTTTCATCTATGAGATGATAACAATAGTTCATACTACTACTGTTGGATTCTTTATTAATGGCTTCGTTATCACATTCATTTGTGATTCCCGTTTTTAGATACGCAGAGGTTTTACAGCAACTTAGACACTTATAGTTATCTGGTAGGCTTTCGTTGCCTTTGATACATATTGCACTGTACAAATCGATCAACTTGCTTTGCATTAAACGCAGATAATTCTGTGGTTCTTTTACTTTATGAAAAGCATGCCAATAATCTTTCCAAATTGAATCTAAGCACTTACACATCTCTTCTAAACTACAATTTTTATTCGCCATACACACATTTTTATATAATGATGTATCATCATTACTGTTTCTTACAATTTGTATCACTTTTTCATATGTCAGAATGCATGTTTTTAAACTAAAATAAAAGCTCATGACAAAGAAATTGTTTGCGTCAACTTCCTCTTGTGGTATCATGTGTAGAATATTAAGATTTCTTTCTAATGTGGGCAGCAGAGATAGCAAAATATCGTATTTTAATTGTTGGGCAGAGCAGGCAATATATCTTGCTTTCTCTATAATTGTTAAAGCCGCTAACAGTTCGTAGTTTGGTTTAGATCTTAATACATATGACGAATTCATCATTACGAAACTGTTTATCGTTTCACAACTATAAATACTTTTTTTCAGTCGGTGCTATAAATGTCACTGGGTCTCGGGATACCAACAAGTTAGCAAGTTCAGTTATATAGGGAATAATTTCTTCATTTTTCTCAATAACTTTGCTGTAACCATTTGGAAATAATTCGCAATTTCCTTTTGTCCCACACGTTACAATTTCGCCCCCATCAGCACCAGTGTTTGTCGATTTATGAACAAGACTGATTTCCATATAGTTCAAAATACCATAACACTTCAGGCCGAAACATGTCGGTTGCCTGTTACTGTTAAATATCCAAATGTAAAACTCACCGCAAATAGTATTTGTCAACTCAATAAAAAAATGTTTTGGATGAGGTTGACGTAAAAGGTGTTCTTCAAAATGGGTATTTATGAAAGTTATCATTTTTTCGCATTTCCGTTGCATTGAATTTTGAGACGCAATGACATCCAACACAAACTTGGCAATACCACCCTCCGCCATTTATGTTATGTGTGCTTAATGCTAATGTATTTATTTTCTTTTATATACTTTTTTATCATTGAAACTTCTGGGACTCATACCAAAATTAAAGTCAATGTAACAAAGAGAACATGAGGTGACAATTCATTTTATTTATTATGCCAATAGCTTAGCCACAAGCAGGAACATGTTTTGACAGTAAAGGTCTGAGGCCATATTTGTGAACATAGAATAAACATCTATCAGTCCTCCTTGAAAAGTCAATTTGCCCTCTTTCATGTAAGATCTGTATCAGTTCTTCCTCAACTTCTGTGACACTGGCTGGCGGCCTTGCAAAATGTTCTACTTCGCCAAATCCAAATGTACATCTGTAAGTCAAGAGTACTAACACCTTCTCCGCATAAGTCAGATCACCAACGTAAATTGCAGCATGAATATAAACATCTTCTTCATGTGAAATGGATACATAGTCGTCGTTCATATATTTCGAGTACAAATTGTGACATTCTTGACACAACGGATACACTCCATACTTTGTAAACGGATATATGTCCAACACGGTGTAGATGCGCCAAGCATAATAATTCGTATAACCGTCGACAGTTGACTCTTGTTCAAATCCACACCTATAGCACATATCTGGATCGTTAAGTATAGTACGCATCTGATCAAAACCACAGCAAGTTTCAAAATGAAGGTTGAGACATATTTTTGAGAAAAAAATATTATCATACATTCTTTTTCTGATTGGTCAGAACTCACATGACGTCATTTGTAACACAAAAGGCATATATAAGCGTTAGTTCTGAACTGCCTTGTCACAAAGCATATTGCTGAATACAAACAATGGGTTCGTGCTACTCAACTCAGGTTTCCGAAGAAATAATCATCCCCACTTGGATGAAAAAAACCGTAGAGGTTATTCAAGTACTGATTGCAAAGGGAATGACTCGAGAAGCTTATATTCTGTATGACAGTATAACGACAAGTATTGATCAAATAGCGATGTCAACGAAAGAGTTTCGTCATCTATTGAGCTACGCGAGAGATACTTTCAAACAGTCCATCAACGATATTGATTCATCGACTAGATGGTGTTTTCGAATCCCGGCATATGACGAATCTGTACTCGATAAATTTAACTGTTTAACAAATGACCAGTATGTGTCAATGGCAATATATAAGGAGCATTATTCACATAGTGAGAGTACAACGCTGAACTCAGTGGATTCAATATATGGATATTTTATTTCAAAGGAAGAAATATCAAAACACCATATGATAGAAATGCTTGGAATCGAGACATTTATATATCCTCCATGGATGCCCTCTTTTAGACAATACGACTTATACCTTGAAGACATTTCGATTTGTGAAGTAAAACATTTTGGTAACAAGGCAGTACTGAATGGTATTTGAATATAATAAAATTTGTCCATTTGATCATGTTTGTTGTATTTTTCATACTTAGAGTGTTAATAAGGATCACGCCTTCTTCTTTGACGATGCCTCCTTCGTTGTCTTCTGTCTACCCACCTGTTATAGTAATTTAAAAGTTCAGACCATTCATATCTATTCTCGTCATCAGAATCGTCTTGATCATTCTGCCGTTGTTCCTCACCCCCAAGATATTCAAATGCTTGGCCAATATTGCGTTCTAGACTTTGATTTATCATTTGTCGTCTATGGTCGTATACGTTTTGCCCATTATCATTTGCTCTTTGTGGAATATTGTTTGCACGATTATGCCGATTGTGTCTGTTTTCAATATTGTCTGGTAGTCGCTCTGGTCGTCTTTCATCATGTTCTTCCACCTCTCTACGGATCTGATTCAAGTTTTCATCTATGCGCAAATTGATTCTCTCATCGACATCTGTCTCCGTTCCAGATAATTCGCTGACTTCTTCATCTGTCTCTGATTCAGACCTATTGTGAGCTTCATTATCTGACCCCCTTTCACTGCTTGCTTCATCAACATCAGTTACAGTCTCATAC
Source organism: Macoma nasuta (assembly GCA_032359355.1). Classification (NCBI taxonomy): domain Eukaryota; kingdom Metazoa; phylum Mollusca; class Bivalvia; order Cardiida; family Tellinidae; genus Macoma; species Macoma nasuta. The sequence goes on along the minus strand of JAULCE010111095.1, from coordinate 31,588 downwards.
CTTTCGTCTTCAGAATCAGAATTCTGATTACTCTGTGCATCGTCATTGACCATTATCACATTATTGTTATTGTTTTCATCATTGTCATCGCTGACATATCTGTAAACAGCTGCATCTTCTGGGTCCATGTTGACCATATCAGAGTCGGGGATTCCTTGAAATAAGTACCCGTTGTCGTCGTCATCTTCGACTACTGGTGGTTCTCGTGGCGTTGGCGCCACTAAACACACCGGTCTTTTAACATTAGATCTTTTAGACATTTGTTGCAGCAATTTTTCCCATTTTCCGTCGGTATTGTCTGTATTGTCATGTTCATTTGAAGGTTGCAAATATCGATCATCTACATTAGTATTTATCTCTCTACCAAGCAGTATGTCCTGTACCCCTGACATCTTGTGAACAAGTATTGTAGTATACTACAACTAAAAGGGTTATTTGTTAAGTTGTTTAAATAGTTTTTTTCTATTTGATTGAATTCCGCAGTTAACAAAACGCTTTTATTAAACAAACATGTCATCGCGAAAAAGAAAACACGAGAAAAGGAATTCCTTTGTTGAGCAGCAATCCTCTGCAAAGGCGCCCAAAAACGAACGCACATTATCAGAAGATAAAAAAGCTGTATATTGGTCTTTCAAACCTCGAGTCATGTTGGGAAAAGGATCATTTGGTGAAGTCGAAGTAAGTTTTCATCATTCGAAGGGACACTTGTGTGCAACAAAAAGATTTAAATCCTTTTTGGATTATGACTCTGAAATTCAACATGTAAGACGGCTTAACCATGATAATGTTATTCAAGTTTTGGACACGGACGAAATGGATTCTGTGATACATTTCAAAATTGCATCTTGCACATTAGAGGATTTAGTGGAGAAAAATATATGCAATACTCTAGGTCTTTCAGAACTACATGTAAGATTGCTCATAAAGGATATGTTGAATGCATTCGAGTATATCATCAATGAACTTAAGATAGCTCATAGAGACATTAAACCATCAAATATATTGTTTGATGAAAACCAGTGCTCATTTCTAGTAACTGATTTTGGTTGTGCCGTGAACTACGATTCGACTTCATTAACATTTACTGATACCATTAGAGGAACTCCAGACTATATGCATCCAAAACAATTACAGCTTTTCTACCATCTCCTTAGTAAAAAGGAACTAATGAAAAAACAGACACTCAGTATTCAAACAGAAATTTGGTCAATTGCGTTGTGTTTGTTTTACGCTGCAACGGGCAAACATCCCTTCCGAAGTAAAAATAGATATAAATGGGTTGAACTTGCCAAAAATAAACCCGACGGTAGTCTTTGCATAGATAAAGATGAATCTTACAAATACGAGATAGAAGGATATAGTCGTTTATCAGACATGTTTCGAACAGATATATTTCAACCTCTGCTTATTTACATGATGTCTCATGATGCTTTATTCAGCGAGCTATTCAATAGAGCAAACCGTGATAAACTTATGAAAGATAACATACGTTTACTAGATTTGACTACGTTTCATATAACTTTTATTCCCTGTACGGTAGGAGTAAATAAACTCAGGCCAATAGTTAAGGAGACATACAACTCTGAAAATGTCGTTGTAATGAACACTACCGATTTCACTACTGACGACCACATCATAAAGCAATCAGATATTTCGCTTCTCATTCCGGTAATACCAAATATTCATCATCAAATAGATTTCGATCTCAAAGAACGCACAAAAACACTTTTTTTCAAACCATTGTCTCGTTTCTTCAATGATGGGGCATGTGGACGTTATAACAACAAGGAAGCACGTTGCGTTTTCGCAAATACCTTTGGAACAATTAAAACAATGAGTGAATACCTCTCTTTTTATCATAAATCGGCCGACCTTTACAGCAAAAAAATAACTTCTCTACAAAATGAACTACGGATTTTGAATGAATGTTTAGAAAATGAGCTTCATGACTTATTTCAGATTAAGGAACCTGATAACGTTTTTTCGAATCTTATTAAGAATTACACAACAACTGTTACCCAGGCTTTGGAGCAACACGTTATTTTCGATTGTTCTACATTGCTTGACATTGAAAACAATCGAGACGTTGTAACATGCAAACAGTATATGGATTTTCTGAATCACGATAAATTCTCTGGCATTTATAAGGGACATGTTTTGCAAATAAAATCTATAGCTGATTCAGCGGTTGATTCTGCTATCGAAATAATCGAACAGACAGTAAAGCGGTTCTTGGAATGGCTACAAACAATTGATTCAACAATATCTGAACTACAGAATTTAATCAGTAAAGCAAAGTTCATGCATTTAGAAATAAACAAAAGAATAGTTGCTGAAATCATCCATGTACAAAAATCAATATAATCGTCAATGATGTTTCAGTTTGAAATTTTCCATGTTTTCCAAAAATGAGGCGTCTGATAAGAATGAAAACTTGACAACTATGTAGATAAATGTCAGAGTGAAATTAATCGTCGAAACTGGTTCTGGGTGAATTTGATCAAACCTATCGAAATACTCAAACATCCAATATCCAAGATGCGATAGTAATGTAAGATGCGGCATAATGAACGATTTTGTAAATCGCCTGTATTTGAAATCCATAAATGCCATTAGAATTACGAACATAAAAACATACAAATTCAATAACACGAGTTGATTTGTTGCCTCCATTTCTGTACTAAGAGCTGTCATTCGAACCAAGAATGTACATGATAAAATGTACACATTGAATAATTGTGTAAACAGGTAATTTCCTAGAACTTGATAATTTATGTATCGAAAACTTGAGTTTTCGAATATCAAATTTTGATCTATGCTTTCTCCGAATGTCGTTGGTTCCTCTGTATCCCTCTCAGTAATACCTAATGTATCATATTCGTAATAATCTTTGTTTCTCGATAAGAAGCAGAACGTAAACGGCTGTATAAATGATGTGAATGTTTTGAAATATTTCCCAGTGATGAGTGAATAAATAAACTTCAAGTAATATCGATATGTCCAAAATACTGTCGCTAATAGAGATAAAAACATCAACAAGAAAAGACAAACTTCTGTAAAAAGTGTCGTGTGAATTACTTGATGTTTCACTGCCAATCCATGAAATCCGTTACAAATCATTGCATAACAGAGCAGTGCAAAAACAAAATAAAATTTCATCTTGTAAAATTGTATAAACGTTCTTGTCTTTAATAATCCATACAATAAGAAAATTAAGGACACAATTGAAATTGTGATATTCTGACCATAGATAAACGACCCTTTAAAGTACATCAGTTCTACCATTTTTGCATTTATTACCTAAGACATTGTATCTGACGCATTTGTATCAGTTAAATATTAATTTTCGCTTTTACCTGTTTCTACAGCTTACTATATACTTAGTAAGGGTATCTGTTTCAAAAAGGAATTGATTTTTCCCATGTGGTTTCGTGATTTGAATAGTTTTCATACATTTCGGAATGACCGACTGAGGCGAATAATTTCTGTTAAAATCATAACAATATACCAAGTTGTTTACTGCAGAAATTCCAAATAACTTATCATCGGTATATTCTGAAGGTAAAACGCATTTTAAGGTATCGATAGTGTACAGTATGGCATGTTGGCCGATAAATTTTAAATGGTAGTCGGTAGGATTTAAATGAATCCACTCTGAAATGTGTATTGTTTCAGCAGACGATGTTTCAACTTTGCATATCATACGCTGAGTTTCATCAGATAAAATTAAAACAACATCAGGATCTGAAGTTGCCGCTATTCTCATATTCGACCGGCCACTAGGTATAGTTTTATATACGATTGAAGGGTTGAACTCGTTTATAAGTCTAATAATACCTAAAGTTTGAGAATTCTTGATAAAATATAACTTTTCTTTCGAAGTACAGTATCTATTAGGCCTTAAATAGGGTAAAGCCTCTTCAATTGATTTAGGGAAAATCATGCTATACCAGTTTTCACCATTAAAATATTTTGCTAAGCCGATATCGTTTTGATCAAAAGAAATAACGGTGTGTGGTGCAGTATACGCCGGAGACATTAGAATCAAATTATCTCGGCAACACATTAATTTCGCTAATAAGTTACTCAGGTCTTTGTGTTCTTCTGATCGAGGCAATATTCTAAAATCTTTTAACTCTTCGACACTACTTTCGTATATTCTCTTTATAATTGTTTCATATAAAATTGTATTTTTTATAAGATTTACATTGTTCACGAACTGTGAAAGTTTTTGTATAGACGCTGTTGAAAGTTTCTTTTCAATAGTGCTAGATAAATTGGTCATAACCCATAGTTTTGAAAACTCATATAAATTTGCGTCAATATAATTGTCTACTTCATACCTCATAATGTAGCACTGTAACCGTTTGAGAGATGCGACAGACAAATTTGTTTCAATAGATTTGTCACAAAACTCTGCTAAATATGTTGACACATTTTTAACGAAGGAATACAAAATTGAAATAGATGAGACACCATCATTTGCCATCAGTGTTATAGAACACTTACTTGTCTCACGATCGGTAGATTCCGTCGATGATGAGCTAACTGTTTGTTCTTCATCAGACTTGGAAGATGAGCTAGTTTCAAAACTTTCAGAACTTTCCGTGTCAGTAATGTCAGTTGTTTCTGTATTGTCCATACTGTAAGTATCGGTCGGGTCAGTTTTTGTATATGATATTATAGGATTGAAATAAAACGATTGTGTGTTCCTTACTGGTTGAGCTGCTAGTAGAATGGCAAATTCAGGACATACGTTACACGTTTCGTCATAATATTGAGAGTGATATATCAATGGAGTACTTATATTTTCAGTTTGAAATAGAACAATAGGGGTCTGAAATAAATGAGCTGCAATATAAATTTCTACATTGCACGCTTCTTTTGTGCCGTTATAATAACGGCTTTGCATGAAATGAGAAGCATTTGTTATTTGGCAATCACGGGGCTTTTCTCTATCAAACATTTCTTTGAAATAATCTCTGTTACGTATGGCATGTTCGTGTATCGCTTTTTTAACATAACATGACTTTTCTTCTTCTCCCCATATCACCAAAGCTAGAGATTTATAAAATGTATCACCAAGACGAACCAGATTTAATACTTCAAACGGACCGTCCTCTTTTACAAGGATATGATTTCTAAGTATCTGACACACTTTGTGTGGATAAAGAACTTCCCATATACGGCATGCTATATCATATTTGCTGGAATAACTTATGGGTGAAGGTAAACAAAACTTGAGCGGTGAGGCCATAGCGCTTTATTATAACATAGAAAGCAATACCAAAAAAATACACACATATATATTTTTCTTTCAAAAATGAATAATAAATGTTTTGGTCTATTTGTTGACTTTGAGTATAAACCATAGTTCAAGACTGTTAATATATCTGGGCTCGGCTGACAAGATTATCGTTATTACTGCATCTTTGATCGTTTGTTCAAAAATTGATATTCGGTATCATCACCATCATCAGATGGGTCGAAATTATTGGTTAGCTGATAGTTTTGAGTATCATTTTCTTCATCTTTACACGATTCTACATTCAGCATTGGTCGTTTCCTTTTGAGAACACGAGAGTGAATTTCTTTTATTCGTTTTTCCTTCAAATCGACACTTTTTTGATCCGGGTTTAAATATTCTTCTAAAACCAGTCTTAGAAATTGATGGATGTTGTCATTTGCAAATAAACTCGAATGGAAACGCTCATCAAATTCGCCAATCATTTCGTTAAGAATGTCCTTTGTATAACGGTTTTCGATATAGTTGGCATCATCTGAAAATGTCATTTCAAACAAGTTGTCATATAATTGTTTCCTGTTTTTCTTTATGTACATAATATAAGCCACGTCCTTTTCAAGATTAAATTGTTCGTGATTTATAAAGTTCGACAATAAATTGCTGTTGGAATCTTCATTGTATCGACTTCTTTTCTCTCCAAACCTTAGGTAGTATATGGGAGCTCCGGGATGCATTTTATGTGTAGAAAATGTATTTAAAAGCTCATTGTCTGAATCAAGCGGTCTCCCAGCACATTTTCTAAAAAGTAACCTTTTACCAGATATATCTGCAGCAAACTCGACAATATTACAATGCTGAGCGTAAAATGTTTCGTGCTTATTGAAATCATCAGCAATTATCTCCTGTACAAAACGATATTTATTTCCTTTTGGTGATTTCTTCAAACAGTTAAAAGATAAGAAGGACAACTTATCGTATGACGGTTGAAATTTCAAATATTCCAACAATTTCATTACACTGATGAGTTGTAATACTGATACCCACTTATCAATCTTTAACTGATTTACAAACTTGAAAACATCAGCGTACTTTTCCAATTTCTCATCTCGAATATCATTCAAAACATCTCGACAATAATCGTCATCCCCAATATCCAACACTTCGCATGCCTTTTTAGCACAGAAGTTTTTGAAATGAAGAAAACTATTGTTTGTAGACGCAGATGAAACGTTTCCGCCAAGCTTTCTAAATGCCAAGTTTTGAACATGACCAGACACTGGCTTTCTTTTACCATTTCCCTTACTCTCATCGTATCTACCACTAAGATATGACTTACATTTATATGCTACTTGTGTAAGTAAATCTTGTATATGGTACATTTCTACTATCTGGTTTCCAACATTCACAGTTAAACCGTCGGATGAATAACTTTTGACGGCAATCTTAGGTAGAGAAACATTCTTCAAATCTTGATTACTGGATACGGAAAATCCTGATTTGTTATCAAGTAGAAGGGGTCGCACTTTGAGAAATACATCAGTTACCGATTGTTTTGAACAGTTTGGAACCTCAAGCAACAGTAGACAGTTAAGAATATATGATAAGCTTCTTCCGAGAAGAATATTAACAAGACCTTTATCATACATGTTTGGTATTTTGTAAGAGTTTTTTATTTCCGACTCCACATTAGTCGAGCGCAAAATACTCGTTTCATCGTCTTCGAGTTCCTTACAAAACTGATTGCAACAATCCATAACATTGTCAAGTTGTGTACAGACAACATCTAGGATATGCTCCGCTCTGTGGTCGATGTTGTCTTCAGTTGTTGGAGTCTGCTCAGCATACAATGCTAAATCAAATTGGTAAGTATTCACCAAAGTCTGTAAAAGATCACGTTGATGCCTTTCCCAAATAACGGCATTACTCATATCTGATGATCCGAATGTTTTGGAGTCATTGCCAATAAGATTTCCCAAAGGAGTGACTTTGTTATAATTGTTGCTAGTATAGAAGCAAAGCAAAGCCCCAGATCTTTCCTTCTTGGATGATTTGCGATTAGTTGAAAACGTAAACAATAATGATGGTGCACTAATAGCACATATTTTCTGTTCACATGTTTGACAGATTGAACGATTTTTTACTTCCGAAAAGAACATTGTCAATGTCAAAAAATGTGTAAGCCAACTCACATTATCGTAAAACACTTTTCCTAATTCTGAAAAAGGATTTGTATACATGTCTGCACATACAACTGACGGTTTTCCATCCGAAGTTTCAGTCTTTTGTAAGTTACTCATATTCACACTAGAACCAATGTCAAGAAACATCAATAATTGAAACAGTATTTTCTGCTTAATTGTTTCTTTATATTCACCATCTTTCAGTATATTAGAGTTTGATTGAATCTCATCCATATCAAACAATCTCGATAGATACAGTCTCAATGTCGCCAAAGAGTAACTTTCTACATTTTCTTCATTCGTGCATTCTACAAATTTCAACTGATTGTTGAATATACGATGGACATTTTCAATGTATGTTCTTATATCGTTTGATGGTTTCTTCTCGAATCCAAGAAATAACTGCGTGCATGTTAGCATTTCTCGTTTAAGTGCCGTAGTTAGTTTTGTAGAAAGGGAAACGCTACACGTCTTCGATGGATTGAGTCCATCAAACTTTGCTGTAATGTTGTTTGAAAGTGAAACAAAGTGATCTGAATCCGATTCCCCGAAACTCAATTGTTGAACGTCACTCTTTTGAAGACTAGCAGCAGAGGCCTGTGTGAAAAATATCACCGTAAAATAATTTTCATGTTCATTTAAATATTGTTCGGTTTCTGTGTCATCCAAATCAGATAACATCTGACTTTCGTAAGGATAACGAACTTTACTCTTTACTTTTCCCATATGATGCAACACTGAATCTTTCATTTTTGAATACACTTCGCTGTAAAGTCGTTCATTTTCTGATGAAGTAAAAAGGGAATCGTATATGTCAACAACATCTTTCGAGCCTAAACTGTCGATTAACAAGTATGCGTATGGTAAAAATGTATCAAGCATTGGCACTTTGCTATTCTGTATTTTATGTTCCATGAAAATATTTTTGCCACGAAACATGTCTGGCATGAATATAGACGTTGGTATAAGGAACAAATGTGGCGAATAAGCCGATCTAAACGCGTCTCCAAACATACACTGTTTTTTAAAATCCGGCAGATTTACTTCAGATTTGTCTATACGAAGTACAAAACATCCCTCATTCAGCACAACCGATTTATTCGACAAAGCCGATTCTAACTGTTTTCTGTCCTGTTCGCTGCTCATGATTGATTTTTAATGGTATAAATGTGACAATGTAAAATTATGTATTTATGCTACATCGCAGCGACAGACTCATTTACATTATTTTTAACAGCTTTAAGGATAGATTTTTTATTGATTCGTACATTTGAACTCGCATCTATATCATACGAGGTATTCTTGTTTGACTGTTTTTCTTCTGTCTGACACGGAATTAAAAGCTCTGGTGTTTGTGGAGTGGTGCCTCTATTACCAGTATCTTGACCAGTGAAATTAACAGATGTTGTAGGTTGTGTCATTGTGACAGACTTTACGACCTCACTACATTCTTTTTGGCCAGCTAAATTACAAACAAGTTGTTTTTGCAGAATTATAGCATCGGTGTACTGTGCATTGTATAGGGAACCCAGTTTTATTTTTTCACTGAGTTTGACATTAGACAATATAGTGTTTAATACGTTCAGGTTGGTTTGATTCACCATCCTTTCAGTAGGTGTCAAACTGGGATCGGTCATGTCGTTTTGAATCATTTTGATCCTATCAATACACATCATCTTCAAGCCAGGTTCATCTATATCTTCCGTAAGCAACTGGGCATTCATATCCATATCAGAGTATTGGTGCGACACACTGTTTTTTTGTGCAGGCAACAATTGCTTACATTCCGAAACATTAACCGGTACCATATTTTCACTGTCACTGCTAATTTCGTCTTCCCATTCGTAACAGTTAATATTCAATACAGGCATAGAATTATCTTCTTTCTTTTTTTTAAGGCAAGCAAGCAGTCCAGCTTTACAACAACATTCTTGAACGACAGTAAACATGACGATTTATAAATTTAAAGCGCTGACACTGCCCATTTGCTATTCTGACAACTCAAAGAAAGCACAAACAGTGACTGAAGCAAAAACAGACGTGCAACTTTTATTCTTGTATATGACCGAAGAAATCGGAAGCAATGAGTGTGCTGTGATATTGGATCTTCACCTGTTGATAAAAGTTAAGCCTACTCAATTTTCGGCTCCGTTCCGGATTTTGCAATTTGATATTGAGGAGTTCAGAACTAAAGTGATTCAGAATAATTGTATCCTCCCGAAGGAAATGTTTTTCTCTAGATGCAAGCAAGATCTTTTACCAACACAATTTTATTTGACGGATGTCAAAAAAACGAAATCCAGTTTTTCTAAACTATATGTTAAAACTTACATGGACTTTAATAGTTTTTTTAACCAGTTATACAGAAACTTGAATTACCGACCTCATAAAATGTTTATGATAGCTTTCTATTCATTCGTATACGGTTTAAAAATACCATTTTATGTAGTAAGTGAAATATACGATAGACTCTTTGAGATGAAAATAGAAACGACTCCAAATTTCAAAGACCCATTTTATCTGATGTCGTATCTAATTAGGAAGCAGGCAGATAATACCTTTGAAGAACTAGAAACGGCTATTACTCAATTTGGGAGTCAAGTTCAATCTTTTTACGAACACTCAATTGAATCATACCTGAAATTAAACGATAGTTCCAAGTTCTATACCCAGGATGACATGGGTGGCATCGTTTGTAGTTACGCTCTAACCAAATGTTTTCAGTATATGAGACCAAATGACATTATTCTTGAATCGACTGAAAACTATCGCAAAATGACAGATTCTTTCAAAGACATTGTCCAATACTATGAAAAAAGTAAATATGATGAAATCGATTCGGAAATAAGAACAAATGTTGTAGTTAGGATGTGTAGAGTCGCAGACTTGACTCGTTATATATTGAAACGTTATGCCGACCCTTTATTTGGTCTCAATATAAGAAAAGTGGATTTACAACACTCACTTTCTAAAGCGCTTTTGAAATATTTTGGGAACTTTCCGCCACCTCATATAGATTTGAGAGCTTCTAGTATACTTTGTGAAATGATGGCCGGAGCATTCAGCATTGATAGCAAATTTGCCTCAGAGGAAGTGTTAAAATTAAAACCATTCAAACCAATTTTAGTGAAATGTAAAGACAAAGAGTATAGGACGGTTACATTGAACGGGCTTAACATTGATAAACCTATTTCAAACCGTGTCATCAGACTTGTTCAAAAGCATATCGATAAGCCCTCAATCGAGTCTTATATGAACTACTGTTACGAACTGGTAGATCATATAAATAAAAACGATTACTTTTATCATGAAACGATCAACCCATTTTTGCCCATTTATACCATAAACATGGATATTGATATTTATGATCAACAATATATCAAGACTTACTATGAAAGTGATCTCCAATGGGAAGTTAAAGAGGCGTTATTCGAAAGTCTTAAAAGACTTGTGTTATATGTTTCAAACAAAGTAATGTCTTTACCTGTATCGGATGAAAATACAACATTTTATTTCTATGAATCTGCAAGAACAGATTTAAACAAAATCAACTCTAAAAAATTTAAACTTGGGGTTCGTCTGATAGTTAAATTTACCACTGTTTGTTTTAAAAATCGGACAGTCGTTAATAGTTATTTAAAGGTCTTAAACCTGTATAGAATAAAATTTGAGCATTTGAAACAAATAAGTGACGACAACATATTTGATTCAGCTATTTATGGGCAAAGTAATCACGAAATAAGACTACCTCTAAATCTTAAATCTGACGCTTCAAAACCATTGATTCCTATATTTTTTAAATGCCACAGAAATTGTTTTCAACAAGCTTTATGTATGACTAGCGGTTTGGTACATTACAGAAATTTCTCCCCTACTTGCAATAACATTTGCTATATTCAAAATATACCTATTCCAACGGAAGAAACAATCGATGCCTTTGGAGAAAGTAGCATCTATAAAAACATTTATTGCATGAAAAGTAAAGATAAATTCGCAAATGAAAATTGTGAACAGTTAAGATCGTTCACGTTTTCTGACAAGCAAAAACAAGTCCTAATAGATGTAATTGATCGTTTTTCGATGGGTCGGCTCAAAAAGCGTTCAAATAGAAAGTTTTTACAAATATTAGAAAATCGACCCCTCATTTATCAGGGTCGTAAAAAATTCAATTGGTGTTCTGGTTTGAAATTCTGTGCTATCACTCATCATGAAAATAGTTCAAGAAATCCCTGTGATTACTATGTAACAATAAATCCATATTGTAACTCACGATATAACAAACGTGAATGTTTTGTTTTCTGTCATTGCTTTAGCACTACATGTAAAGATATGACAAAGAAAAACTGCATCGCAAAATGTTTGCTATAACAATGTAACAGAAGAAATAAATATTTAAATAAACTAAATTGTGTTTTCTTATTGGTCACCCAGAAGTATTGAGTTATGGCTAACAATATTCCAATGGCAATTCAAATCGATTTGAACAATCTGAGAAGTAAATATTCAGATACGATTTACTTAAAAGGTAGTATCTCTAAAGAACAAAGACATCTTTTCGCAGAGCTCATACTGCACTCGTATTCCCAAAGAGAAACTAGTAATAAAGAATTTGTACATATGCTAAGATTTCAGATGCAGAGAGATATAAACAGCATGCCTGTCGACCACATAAACGATCAGTCTATGGAGTACAAAACTCATCCATTAACAATGCCTGAACACGGATCCAATTTATTCAAATGTATATCGTATATTGTGTTTGGAAATGAATTTTCTTGGCCGCCAATAGCGTCAGCTATCTATAACTATGGACTTAACTCTAAAACATATAAGGATGAACAAATGTGGTCCTATTTAAATGAATGTCAGAATTCGCCTGAAACATCTGAACCAAACGATGACATCGATCTTCAGATATTTGCAGATATGTTTCGGATTGTCATTTATGTATTTTCCACTGAAGGTGTGAAAAATGGTGATTCACCTCGAAAAATCAAACCTGTAATGGAAATATCAGAACATGAAGATTGCGCAATACACATACACAAAACTGGAGCGAAAAGTTATTTTCAACCAGTCATAGCGTTTAGTCGACACTACTCAATAAAAACGCATAAACCATCATATCCGGATATAAAAGAGTCGACTTTGTCAAGAAACAACTCGGAAATAACCTGTAAAAAAGTTGTACCCGATCATATTAACCATTCGGACAGATTGAAAATGATAAATATAATTGAAACACTTATTTCACCATCAACCACGACCAACCTTAAGAAAGTGGACCTACCTACTATAATGTCAAATAGCAGTCAAGTGTTTGCTATCAACCCCGTGTTAAATGATGGCAATGAATTTTATAGGGGCATTTCATATTTGATATTTGGTACCGATGAACACCATCTCTTGATACGACGCATGCTTTTTACTTATATGACGAATTTTGAAAATAAAAAGTGGCTGGATAAAATATGCGAGCAAATAAATAAAGTAAAAGTGTCAGGTTATATGAATAAACGTGGAATCAATAAGCCTGGTGTGCCAGCTAAAGACATGGAAATTAAAACAACAGCAATAATGTTTGAGACTCCCATTGTAATTTTTCAAACCGATGTCAATATGTTGCCGAAAATTATCCATCCAGCAAAAGGTAAATCATTGACAAGAGCATTTATTTTACAGAAGGGAGCAAAGCATGAAATCAATCCTGTTATAAGATTTGATAAAAAATTACATCATACTGATTACATTCTCGAATCGCATACGGATTCGGGGATATCGCTTAAAGGAGAGCAAACGTGTGCTAGCGAAAGGTCGTATTTAGGAAGTGAGAACACAGACGACAGGGCTCAGAGATATTCTTCACATGGTTCTACTGCAACAGAAACTTTTAATGATATAATATCAGAACCTCAACACTCGAGTGTTACCCAGACATTCAACGACACTTTTTTTAATCCAAGTCCTAGTAGTACTGGGACTGACACGTTTAATGAGTTGGTTTCAAAAGTTCCCCATTCCACAGATATAGATAGATCTGTTCACTCTAGTATTAAATCAAGCTCTTTCAATCGCTCGTTGTCGACATCCACAGGAATAAGCAATACATCATTTGATACGACATCAGACTCAAACCTTGATCAAAGCGAAGCTGATTCAAACTATTACACGTTTGCCTCTGAACAATCAGATAATGATTCGAGTTTAAAATTATTTGTCAAGAGTGATAGTACTAAATCCAACAAGGAAAATAAAAATATTGCCATTGCTACTCTATTTAAGAGACCCTTTAGACGAGAAATGACTCAATCGGAGCTTGAAAACGCACTTAAAGAAAACGAATTCAACTCTCTAGCGAGAATCATTAATACGCATCCAAACCTATGTGACAACCGTCGTTTCGTTCAACACGTAACGAATGTTATAAGATTTACAAAACGCGAGGACTTGATAAATTCTCGCATTATTTGTAACACATTAGCAAAACATATCACTGCTACGATAGAGTCGCGTTTACAGCTTGTGCCTTTTAAATCTAATTTTTCACTTAAAAATGGGGATGAGGGGACACTAAAGTTAGCTTGCTTAGCATTCCCCAGTGAGTCTTCAACAAACACAATTAGCTACCATGATGGTACACAGAAAGGATGTTGGATACCGATACCCGTAAATCCGAACATATTTGAGCTTGTAAAATACATCAAACCGGGACGCACGGCAATTTTAGATCAAACTTTATTTTTGTTGACGGATACAAGACTTGCCATATTAAACATTTTTGATATGAAGATACCACATTGGTTTAAACTCTCCGAAGATCAAACAAATATCAGCATTAGCTTAGTGAAGTCAAATAGGGGAAAAGTTTATATTTTAGACAGGAAACGCAAACAAATATGTTCAGTGTCGTTGAAACAAATAGGCCCATGGGTAAAACTAGAAGGACTTATTCCAAACAAACTTAAACACAGCACTCAAATTACAATGATTACTCCTGATGACACTGAGATATGTGTGCTACCGACAAAACTCAATGGAAGTGATCCAAACAATATCATCATATCTGATCTGTTTGCAGAAACCAGTAGACCTGTAACAGCTGCAACCTCTAATCCACAAGATAATCGTTCGCGTGGAATAGGGTTGTATGCACAACAACTGCCTCATATTAACGAGTATATAATACAGCAAAATAAAAAATCATTTTATGTGAGCTTCGCTGCAATATGTTTTTCTCAAGTACGGATGAAGAGTTTTAATGATAAGCCCGATACAAAATATCTCTTGATTGACGTTGATTGCTTGAATCGAGTGATTGCAAATTTGAAGTAAACATTGGAAGTAAATAACCATACAACTCAGTAATGTTTTCAGTGAACATTTATTTCTTATGTCATTAAAACAACATGAATTAAAACATAATATTGGCTGCTTCAATACAGTTTAAAACTGAATTCTTGTTTGCTCTACTGTTATCCCGATCAGTTGCTTTGGAAAAAACAAATTTTACTTTCTTGGTACAAAGTGTTATCAATGAAATTGTTTCTGGTGTAATACTGTAGCATATTCTCATTTCTACGCCTCTCCTAGGTATAGCTGCATGAAACTGTATGTTTTCCCAGTCTTTATACAAATATCTGGTATGAATGATTTTATCTTTTGTTACGAGAACAGCCTTAGTGACTTCATCGAACTTTCCTCCAACTATATTGTAGAGTGTCATAGGTGCAAGGTCCCGTTCTTGATGCTTTAATGCTTCCACTATTGGCAAATGTCCATCTTCGTGACTCATAATAACAGTTTTGTGTGGAACATCAATCGTGTGGTTTCCATATGCACAGGTTACATGCATATTTTCAATACCTGTATTTGGAGTCGTAATCAGCATCTTCAATATTTCTAGCATATCTGTCTCAGTATTGCAGTCGATAGGAATGTGAAAACATAGCTCTTGTGTATTTTCACTACTTGAAACGAGTAACGGGTTTGAACAATATCTGTCACTTCCATCCTTAACGTTGAACCAAGTTGGAAACCGCTGCTCATGAAGTTGTAGTCGTCTTTGTATCTCCTCAACTGAAATCCTATTTTGTCTAGAGCGCTTATAAAATTCTTGTTTTTTCTTATGTACGTTGTATGATTTGCGATCTCCATTGAAGCAAACATATATGAAACGAGTTTCGAGAGTTCGTTGTTCCAATAATGTTTGGTACGACATCGTTGAAGATGAGATGTGGAATGAAATCCAAGAAGCAACCTCTTACTTTATATACGAATATATGTACAAAAAATAATGAAACACAATACCACCATCTTTGTGATGATTATGGTTATATTGGACTTTATTTTTTTGTACTCCATATAGTGATTATGAAATGTTGATGCATGAGCTTAAGAACATTCTTGAAAAGAACCTGTACTCAGCGCTTTGCACATTCTCTGGTCAATTGTTATCGCCAAAGAAGTTTAGTTTGCGTACCCTCATCAAATTGAGTGATAGTTTGACAACATTTCAGTCGTATAGATTTTTCTTTTATATTATTACCAAAATGTTTCCTCACCACCTTTGTTCAACTACCATGTTGGGAATTCTATATACGAAGAACAAGGAGGATAAGCTTCATATATTTTACCTGATCGTTCTACTTTGTGTCATTTACTTCAAGAACACTGATGTTAAGACAAACAACAAAATATGCAAAATACTATATATTATCCATCGTAAAACTTTATCAAAAGAACCATTTCATAAACTGTTCATTGTGTGCGAAAATAACAAGAAATACATGTTATGTATTAACGATCACACGAAAATTCCAATAAGCCAACTCGTGTTCACAACAGAGCACTGTGTTTTGCCCGAGTTCGTAAGAATGAAGAAAATGTTGCATCAAGCTTATTCATCAGAGTGGATGCCTCACAAAAAATCGTTTCATGTATTAAAAGGTGCATGTAACTTTGCATATAAGTATTACACCAGTAATAGGATACTACAAAATCCAAATGTCAAAGCCCTTTCAGAAGAAATATTTTATCCTAAGAGTTGGCTCGACTTTGCCTATTATTTCAAACAGTTGGTTATTGAAGTACCCCAATCTCGACGAAAATGTTTTGCTTCTCTGAAAACAGTGATTGCAACTCCACGAATTATTCAAAATTTATCTTTTTCCCATTATATACTCGGAATTTTGTCTTTTTTTGTGAATTTCATCAACAATAAAATTATTACAATGAATAAACCAGCATGCTTTTGTAATACAAAATGTATTCGTAAGCAAGGACAGCTTGAAAACATATACCATGCGGGACTCTTTATACTCTGTAAAACATGCAACTGCCCTGTAAATTATCAACATAAAATATATAATAAGGTATATGTAATAAACGACGTAAACCACCCGTCGAAATATTACTCGTGTACAGATTGTTGTTCTCAGTTTCATATAACAGACTTATACAAGTGCAGTGTAAACGAATCAGGCCAAATACAGTATCATTTCAAAGGATTATTGTCTGTTAGGGGAAAACTGAAATATTTAACTTCTATATGTTCATCCAGCAGAACATGTGCGAAAATCTTTACAACAGTTGTTGGTAAAAATACAAATCTATCATGTTGTTCCAACCATAAGTATGAAGAAACTTGTTTTGATTTGATAAAACCATTGATATCTGATCATGAACAAGTTATAGACAAAACATTTATAAGAGAAAATATGTGTGTAGGTTGCATAGTTTTCTGCTTCGACTTTTGTTCGAGTCAGAATAGATACAAGTCACTTATTCGAAATATACTTCAAAACGGGTAGTAAAATCTAATGTCACGCGTCAAATGTTTGCGTATTCTTTCATTCTACCAACGTTGTACTATTATCAAATTTCCACAAAAAGGACTTAAACATTAATGATAATCATAGGGTCATATTAAGCCTCTAGTCCCTCACGATTTTGCGGTATTTCACAGACAGGTATTTACATTTCCATTGGTCAGTTTTAAAGTTAGGAGAACTGTTATTGGTTGATTAAATGATATCATTATTAATTGAAACATTTAAGCAGATGTATCACTGACTCACCATTTAGTACACCGCAATCGTAGTGCTGATCATACAAATAGAAATGTCTGAATTTCACACTGAAGATACAATTGACATTGATAATCTCGTACGTCGCAAAAAGCTTGATTCTGGAAATTCAAGTAAAGTGTATATTGTTACGGATCAACAGAGCAAGAAGGACTTTGTGCTAAAAGTTGTCCACCATCCGTTCGAAATTTATGTTTTGAAAAAATTACAAGAATGCGGAGTGAATGGAATCAATAGAATGTATCAATGTGGATTGAAACGTAATCCTCACGGGACACTTGATCAATATTGGTTACTTCTTGAAAAAAAAGATATGGACATGATCAACTACAGCAATGCAAATCCACTCTCAGAGAAAGACGCTAAACGAATAACTAAACATCTTTTATCCATACTTATCGACATGCATCAGAAGGCGGAACTCATTCAAATGGATTTGAAGCTCGAAAATATATTGATTGACAAGAACTCTGGTAATATTGAGCTTTGTGATTTTGGATATTGTGTTGAGTCAACAAAACAATGCATACAAACACAATGGATGGGAACAGATATATACACTGCTCCGGAGGTTTTCAGTGGAATCTGCTACCCTACAAAGAGTGTTGCTTGGTCACTTGGTATTGTGGTGTATTTGTTGATTCATATAGACATACCGTGGACCTTTTACGACGAGAACGCCAATGTAGCTGATTTAATTTTCACAAAAGGTCTATCAGAAGAATATAAACAATTTGTTTTGGCATGTGTACAACCTGATGTTACGAAACGTATTGATCTAATGCATGTTGGATCTCTTGATTGGTTGCAAAAATAAAGTTAACATGATACACTTACTACATAGTATATTGTTAATTCCTTCCTTTAACAGTATGCATTTCTATACACATTTATTGTTCTATTTAGTGTTATTTATACCAGTTTGTGACCATTCGTTTGTCGTCAGTGCTTGTTTTAATTGCGTGCAATAGAATTTTTTTTCGAATCGACATCATGTTTTTCCCGACGGTATTTTGAAAAGAATCTCGTAATATACACAGTTCCAAAAAGTCAAAATCACTTATTGTTGCACAATCCTTTCTATACAAGGACGAAAGGCAGGGGTCAGATGTGCAATCTATAATGACTTTATCTTTTGATTCTATTAGCAGCTTGATTATAGGCAGAGAAAGATCTCTTACACGAACTCGCCTACATTTGTAAAACAAGTGAAGTATTGAATATCTGCATGACTTCGTTATATACAAATAATTGTCATCACATTTTACTCCGTAGTTAAGCCATTCTATACCTTGTTCAACATCTCGACCGTACGCTGTACACAACACATCAAAATATTTGCTTGACATTTCTACTTCTTGAGACAAAAGACTATTTTGACTGAAAACGTAGTCTCTGTATACGGATGTTTGCCGTATAACATAATGCTTCCACTATAATTCAATTTATATATATATATATACTGAGCAACTTAAACAAGAAAAGTTAAACCAGACGCGATGGCAGAAAACACACAGTGTAGTGTACTAAATTCAATTTGCGAAGACATGAACTGTCTAGATATAAGCAATAAATTGACACATGATCAATATTTTGTTTTTATGCAAGATGAAAACGGCGATACGATGTTACATTCTGCTATTATTGACTGTTTCGTACCCCTAGCGAAAAATCTCATCAAACTCGCTCCTTCCCATGAGTGGATAAATATACAGAACCAATTGTTTCAAACACCTTTACATTTAGCAGTGCTTACAGATCAAACTATTTTGGTTAGAAAACTCTTGATTGCAGGGGCCTCTTTGACAGCCCAAGACAAAAATGGTAATACAGCGTTACATCTAGCCTGTATGTCAGGATTAAATGGCGCTATTGCAGCTCTGATCGAACCCATTAGATATGTAGAGACAAAAGGTACCCAATATGACATTCCGTATCAAAGTATGCGTGATGTATTCAACATTCGTAACTATGATGGTCAAACTTGTTTGCATGTTGCAGCATCAAGGCGAGAAATAGACATTCTGCGAATGTTGATAGAAAGAGGAGTAGATATCAACATGAAAGAGCAGAAAAATGGACAGACAATACTGCATGTGGCATTTGCTAACCAAGATGAAACTCTAATAAAGTTTCTCCTCAGTTACAAAACCTGCGATGTCAATGCAAAGACGTTCGATGGCTACACACCAACAGATAAATGTAAAATACAATAAAATAAAATGTTTAAACATGTATTTCTCAGACTCTGTTTGTTTCTTTTACAACCAACAAAGTAAGAGGGGTCAGTTTCTGTTTCAACATGTATTAACAATTCATTTTACTGTAAGATCACAAAGGAGAGACAAGGAATTAAACAAGATCAAAATATCAGTACATAATTTTATTTTTTGCAATGATTTTGTTACAATATATTGATGTCTTTCTTAGTTCTTCTACACAGGTAACACTTTCTCATCTTTTGAGCACATCTGGTACAGAATGAATGTTTACATGGCAAAAGTTGAGCTTCTTTTCCTCTCAGGTAGCAATGGGTACATTTGTCTTTATGTTTCAATACTTTTGCTCTAATTTTATTTGTGTAAGAACTGTTCACAACCTTACTCGTCTCACATTTAGTGTCCTTCACTTGTTCGTTGTGTTCCACTGACTCGTTGAAATCCTCTAACTTGCTGCAATCGATCACGTTTTCTTCAACCGAGTTATCAGGGGACGAGAAGGTTTCTTCCCATTCTGCCGTATCATGCGTCGATGTCGTATAGGGTGTCAAATCACATATTACTGTTGAACTGCAATATCCAACAACTTCATTGTTCGTATGTTTTTCGACAAATTCTCGTCCTTTTTCATATCTTAGATGAAGACAATGTGGTGAAAGCCTCGCATGGATAACATATGGGTCCATCGAATCGTTCTGCCAACTCCGGATTTTCACTCCACAGGCAAAGCATTTCACTTGGTCAACGTGTTGTGTGTAGTAAAATCCCGCTCTAGCTAGCGTAGATGCTGATATGACCGATTCTTTCTTCCAGCCTTTTTGAAACCACCCTTCATGGTGCCAACCCCTTTGAAAAGTTTGCAGTCTTGTGTCTTCAAGGTAGATTGTAGTTACTGACATGTTTGCTGTATCGAAGGTATCAACAGAATGAAAATAATATTGTGAACCATCATATATATATGCTAAGAATGAACCAATCATATTCTAGTATTTAAAAGGTGGGCGGAGCTAGACCGTAAAAAGGTTTGAATTATGTTGACAGTGTGTGCCAGTGCTAAATGTTCTTGTCAGGGTGGAGCACATGATTAGGCGATTCATGAAACAACCATGTCCTATTTTGATATTTCTTATGATTGCCATTGCCAATACAACGTATTGACAAAGAATAAATTTGACCCATTTTTGAAGGAAGAAGAGAAAAGTGTTGTACGACTGTGCAAAAAACTATTATATGATGCCCGTTTAGATCTTCCCGAAAGCAACGCATGTTCGGCATTGAAACGATACAAAGAAAGTTTAGAAAAATACAATAATGATATCAGAATTGGTGCTTTGTGCGAGATGGTTGCTGATAAATACAACGAGTATCGAAACTTGCATGATGTTAGCGAATTTAATCGTTTGAGAAACGGTGCCATTGTTTGGTCCAAGGTATCAGAATTATTTTCGTCGACATCTAATACTAACAAATTGATTTT
This sequence comes from Macoma nasuta, assembly GCA_032359355.1. Classification (NCBI taxonomy): domain Eukaryota; kingdom Metazoa; phylum Mollusca; class Bivalvia; order Cardiida; family Tellinidae; genus Macoma; species Macoma nasuta. The sequence goes on along the minus strand of JAULCE010111095.1, from coordinate 10,382 downwards.
GACGTGCAGTCCATTAACTTGCACTATTAACGACTGTGAAGAAATAGAACAGATTGCTTTGCGAAGAGATTCTGATGACTCCTACCACATCATTCGAAATAAATGGTGTAATGGCAAAAGATTGACAAACCTTTGTGACTCTCTTTTCTATGCAATTCAAAATTGCCATCTACCAGTAGATTTGATGGACGAAATACCAATCAATACGACAACTTCACATGAAGCAGATGTGCTGCACTTCTGTGAAAGAGCAAGTAGTAAACATTATCGGTTTGATGTTACGCTTATGCTTCTATGTGAAATGCTTTTATCCAAAGTCGGTCAGAGGAACAGTATGGTGTATAAGCAAATCAAAGAGAGGTTACAAAACAACTATCCATTGTTTACAGGCGAGACGATTTTTGAATGCTACCCCTTTACGTTTGTCGTGCAGAAAGATTATAGAGTGGATAAGGTTATTCTTAAGAAAGAGGTTGATTGTATATCCATCGTAACAAATAACTCGACGTTCGATTCAGCAAGAGAAGAGAAAATCGAGATATTGTGCGAGTCAATGTTTCAAGCTGCAAAATGGGATTTATCTTGCGGTGATGTAGACTTTGCCGTAGAACTATTCAAACAGGGATTAAAAGACTATTCAGATGATATTCGAGTAGTAATGCTTTGCGATATACTTGCTACCAAATATTTGCTAGATCGAAATGACTTTGATGTAAGTCATCATTTGTTTCTCGTTCTACCGAAATTAAAACAAGAAACCACCATTATTCATCATCCTTTCAAATTTATTGTAGCACACAATTTCACAGTGAAAGGGGCAATGATGTGGTTTGCTTCGTCTTTTTATGTGTCGATCAGAAACAGAATAGAAATGTATGATGAATATTTAGACGATGAATAAAACATCTTATTACTTGAAAAGTTTTTTTGTTTTTGTTTTCTGTTGCACTATGAATATCAGTTTACTTCAGTATTCGTTGATGTGGATTTTACATTAGTGTTGATATAAACTAATGGTTATAGACGTACCAATTCTTTTGTATCATGTACTGTTGCGAATAAGACACATAAGACACATATGATATGACTACTGTTATTAATTCCACAACGAATAAGATCAGAGAAAAGGCAACTGTAATTGTAGACAGTGGCTTCTTTATCCTTTTCATTTTAAAAAAACAGGCTTGGCGATCAAAAAGTAACTCCAGTCGAGATCGTGCTCAAATTCAAAATTTCAACGTTCGATATCATCTCATTCAATTGCATTACCACTACACTAAACTGTTGTCTGTCTCTGAAACATTCCTTGTTTTGGAGACAAACACAATTACAGTGCAATAGCAACACAATTGAGGCCAATATCTAAGATTGCAATTTCTAGTTTGAGCATGATTTTGACTCGAGTGGCTTTGTGAAAGCCAAGCCAGGTTATAAAACTTTGATTATAATCTTCTTTTGAGAAAGACATCTGTATAAAAAAAATATCAGTCACTTACGAAATGTTGCTTTATAAATCAACAATTTGAGAGCTGACTACAAAATTTTGAATACATTTGTCTTTCTCATGTTTCTACTAATTTCAATGTTGAAGTTTTCTGATTGAGAAGGGAAGGGAAACAGAAAAGTATATTCACATTGACAGGTATTTTTATTTTGTACATTGACAATCTAACAATCAATTCAATTTCTTTTAAAAAAGAAATCTATTATATGCAAACTAACAATAATGATATGTCTCTGCAAAAACAATGACTTTCGAAATGAAATGCAAGTCTGTCTTCAAGATTGACTTCTTTGCAACACTGTTTTTAACATTTTGGTAAAAGCATGAATTTCTTTGATGGTATCTAAGTCTCGGGCAGCTGTCAACTCGCATAATTGAGCTTGAATGTTACTGAAGATTTCCCTACTTCGAATGTCTTGCGCTCTGTGACTGTTTTCTCCTGAAGTGGAAACACCAGCCACTGGACCATTATTCTGTGAGTGTTCAACACGTTCTGGTCTCGGAGGGGTAGTAATTCGTCTCCTTGGAGTGACAAGTGTGTATGGGCTGTGCCTTGTGGTTGTGGTTGTGGTTGTTATACTCGATGCGGCTCTTTGCGTCGGCTCATCATTAGAGATGACAAACGTATTATTGTCAGTTTGCACTGGATGTTCTTCATTTTGGTAAACTCCTCTAGCCAACTGTCTGTAGTCTTCCGCCTCCACTGTTCCCGATAATGCAACAATTGGTGTCAAAATTTGCAGCAATCTCTCGAATTTGTCAGGTACTGATATCTGCGTTGACAGTGCATCGAGATTGTCTTTGGTGACCTGAGAGTTTGCGTCCTCTGATGGTAACATGCTTGTTTGTATGAACGGAATTATGTCAACCGGGAAGTCTTCATACAATGGATGCTTGATGGGACCTTTACACAACACAACAGCATCTGGAGGCATAAGTCCTCTGAAAAAGTCCAACCCTTCGTGCGCCGGTGTTTCGTGTCTGCTAGTCACCCTCTGAGCGAACAAGAGTTGAAAAGCTGGAAAAACACTAAGTTTATGTGTTACCACTCGTCCGTGGGGAACAAAAATTGAACGTTTGAAATGCTGTGCAATCTGTTTGAATTCCGAATGGCTAACCAAACGCCTCAGTGCATCTAACGTCATCAGATCAGTCAGAATATCGTAGCTCCCATTGTCGTTGAATCCCCATCGGTTCATAAACTGTTGCACCTCTAAGAGCAGAAATGGTTGAATGAAACGTTCAGTTGGAGACTCCATCTGATAGGCAAGACGCCGGCGAGAAAAACCCCGTGCTGCTCTTTGTGGACGAGCCATAGTAGAAGTGATACTGTTCGACGACATGATGTGAAATGAAATTAATGCGTATGGTTTTTGTTTAAGTACCACTGTTATAACCAATCAAATCACTGATTGAAACAAAGACCAATGGGATGCAATGTCTCAAACAGCGAACCAATCAGAACCCACGTTTTATCTGAAAGGTTATTGATTATTTCTTTTACAAGTTTTTCTTTCAAACAATGGTTGAAAAACGTCTGTACAATTTTTTCGCAACATAATATTATAGACAAACATGTCGGGTATCACCACTGAACTTGTAGAGAAGCTTATTAGTTATAGCAACGAACTTCATTGTATGAGAGATACAATTACAAGTGTACACCATTCTGATACTCTAGTTCTGAGTAATATTGAAAATGGATCTACAGAGGGAGAGCTGACAGAGCCATTTGAATATCTATTCAGTATATCTTCTAAAAAACCTTACAGTGATGTCCAATACGTTAACCAAGATAGGGACGACTTAAATATTAATATAGGAGAAAACTGCAATGATCTAAATGTTTACGATCTCGAAACATTTCTGCTGGCATTGAGACCTAATCAGTCTGGGCTTATCGACTGTATCGAAGAACAGTGTAACATATTCAGTCAACATGCAGGTCTTATTGATAAGATACATTTACTGAATACATTCTGTAAAAGACCAATATGTCAGGGAAAAATAATTGCAGGTTCCAGATTCACTCAACCCGAAAATAGCTGTGTTCACTTTAGAATTGCTCATCCACCATTTGTATACGAATTGGGCAGTTTACTTGAGAAAGGCGACGAAGATGATTTAAACAGATACTTGTTGAATCTTAAACAATATTTGGAAACGCCATTGCAAAACGACGGATGTATATTATGTCTAAGCTATGATTTATACTGTACGGATTCGAGTGACACGCGTAATTTTAGACTTTTTTTCTTGCATAATGTAGCCCCCGCATCAAGCCGTCATGATACACTTGATTTACTTTATGAGATGGATATAAAAGATGACTTTAAAATTGACCAGTGTTTTTTATTTGATGAAATTCTTCAAAATATCGAAATAATATTTATCAAACACGACAAAGAAACAAAACCTATTCTGAGGTATAAAGATAAGGATAAAAACCGGTTGTTTTACTGAATAAGGGAACTCTTTAAGACCATTGTCATGTCAGGATTTTACAGAAACACTTCAACAGAACTATGAATATCAGAATAAGAAGTATTGCAACCGTTATCCAAAACAGTTCGTTGTAGCTTTCGTAGAATAGTTTTACCATATTTACAAATCTTTCAAAAACGTTAAGCTTGCATTCACATGTTTTTACATATACAGTGTCATTACAGATATGTGGTAGACAGTTTTGATGAAATCCTGTAAATTTGTGACCAAGATCAGTCGATACATGTAAATCAGATTTTGTTGTTAATCCATTCAAAATAGTATCGGTGAGAAATCGCTCTTGTTGTGCGTTGCTTACTATGAACTGTGGACCATAAAGCGTATTTTTTGGAGCCACAAAATAACAACTATCGTTCACAATTGTTCCTTTGAATTTGTTACACCAATTACCACAGTCACACGTTTTTCCATCTACTTTATTCAATAGTAACAGTATTGTACCATATATAATAAAGCTTATCATTGCAAAGTTTCGATTGCAAGTGCAATGCATGCTTCACATGATGGTTCTTATTTATATATATATATATTTATTTTTTTCATACTTTTTGACTTTCAGGTATTTAAATAAATCACCTTTTACTTTACATGAAAAAACGGAGATGTTTGTTGTGCTCCTATCACAGTTTATTGTAGCAGTTTTAGCTGTGTCGCAAACATATCCCGAATTAACGGAAACAAATTTTGTATCGACATACGGTTTACAGAACTGCTATTGTTCAACCTGTAATGTGAATAAGACAGTCGGAAAGATTTTCAATGATGAATGTTTTTTTATAACCGGCGAATTTTATGTGCTAGATGAAGCCAAAAGGGGCCGATATTCATCCTTTATATTAAGAACACATATTGACGCTCTAATATTGAGACAAATTGGCAATGAATACATAACTAAACTGCCCGAAACTAAAATTGCAATTAATGTAGATAGTCAGAGCGATCCAAGATTTTTTAAATTCAATATTTCGACACAGACATGTTTAATTGTCGACATTTCGAACAATGAGTTTTTACATGATTGCACAGATAGTCTGCCAGAAGTGGTGTTTTTAAAAGCTAGTAAAGGAAACTTTATATCATTACCTCCTTATAAAGTGCCTACTTTCAATTCATGCTCCTTTGACCAACATGCAGTGGCCATGGTGAATAGACGTCAATGCATAAAAGCACTAGACAGATCTTGCGAATTAGCTTATATTTCAAAGCGCAATTTTAAAAATGTTCATAATTATTTACTAAATTTGACCCATCCTATGAACGATATATTTGGTAATTCTAGTTTAACGATTTTTAAGGCGAAACGTTTAGGATCAGAAATATCTGATGACCAATATGCTCAAATCAAATTTCAGAATACCCCCAATATAAGTAGCTCAAACTGTGTTTATTTCGATTTGATGAAAAAAGAGGTAACATACAGCACACAATGCGATTATCCTTCTAAAAATATTTGCTACATTGATAGAAGATCTTCACTATTTTCCAGCAGTGGTCTTCAAAACTGCATATGTAAATCTTGCGAACCTGGAAAAACTATTGGAAAGTTCTATAATGGCACTTGTTATTTTATATCTATTAATCAAACCTTTGCAGATAAAATGGTAACTGACAGATACGAGTATCCACCGGCTATTATATCAAATATATCTCTGGTGCGCATATTGCAGCAGTTGGGGAACGATCTACTTTCAGAATTTGAAAAAACTGAGTTCAGCTTTTATACTGACGGTACACTCAATTTATCAACCTCATTCATTCCAGTTCCACAAATTTTAAATGAGACAAACAATAATCCAAATCGGAATTGGTCCAAAAACTGCTATACTATAAACACTTTCAAAAACACCGTCAATAGAAGGTGTACTAGAGCCAAACTTTTACTTACAGCTGGTGAAACACAAATTGTCAAATACAAACCATACGTGCCAACAAAATATACAGAATGCGAATATAACCCGTCGGCTATTAAGTTTATAAATTCATATTGTCTCATTATAACCAGAGAAAGGTGTACCAGATGGAACGACAGAGCCGTTTCCAGAATAAATATCAACCATACTAGTTTGATGCAATATTTGGTGTACAATGTTCAGCCTGATGCAGATTCGCTCGGGTTACTAAATCATACGTTTAAATTGGATCCAGTTAATATGAAAATGCGTAATAAATGTTTGTACTATGACGTCCAAGGAAAAAAATCATTTTATGAACATTGTAATTTGAGCACTTCATTTTACATTTGCGCAATTACAAAAGCACCAAAAATTGAATCAGTTTCTCCTTTGTCTGGTACTAAAATAGCAAATCATTCTTTTACTTCAAAATCTGCATCCGAAACTACAAATCATAGAAGACATAATTCATCGATACTTCCCATCGTCGCTAATATTGCCAAAACTGAATCAACCTCGATATTCTCAAATGAAGTTACAAATACGACAAAGGTCTATAACATCACAAGGAATCTAGATTCGACAAAATCGAAAACTAAAATGAATGACGGTTATTCTAACCTATTTCATATAACAAAAGTTATTATCATTGAAACTGGTGTTTTCATTTTTGCTTTAACCATTTACACATGCGCTAAAAAAGTAAGATCTAAGTAATATTTTCTTTACTGTGCTTGCTAAAAAAAAGTATTTATAGCAAATTTCATGAATTTGTTTTATACATTTGAACCAGACTAAATGGCTAATATCAAAATAACGAAGCGCAAAAGACATTTTCCGTCCTTTCATGACTCTGATGACGATTTTGATCTTTCAAATGGACCAAATAGACCGAAGTTGATCAGAGAAAATAACAACGACCTTTGTAAATTGAAATTGAGTACAGATTGTTCTTCAGCAGGAATTACAAATAGTAATAGCATGAAGCGTTCACTTGGAACTGCTTCTCGAAAAAGACCTTTAAATCGATCAGAATCTACTAACACAGACAGCGACGGCGCTAGCGCTTCAAAAGTGTTTAGACCGCTGTGCGTAAGGTTTCTCGACACCTCTGTGCGGAATAAGCTAGCTCAACAACTATCAGCAAAATATGATCTCAAATTGAATCTTTCTACCATGCTACCAACTGACGCAAATGATAACAGCAACACATTCACATACCATAATGTCGTTAACGATGGAAATAGTTTATATCGTAGTATCAGCTATTTGTTATTTGAATCCGAAAAGTATTTTCCTGTAATACAAAAGGCTTTGATAAATACGATGAAACGAAACAAAACAACGTTTGACAGAGAATGTTCTATTGCTTCAAGAGGAAAATTCGAGAGTGTTGATAGCTACATAAAAGAAACTAAGGCGGACAAGAGAGGTCGAGTTTCAAATATATTTATTCTACTTCGAGCTATTACAGTTTGCTTTAGAACACCGGTGTATCTTTTTACTACTCCGATTGATTGTAAACCAACTGAATATCTTCCAAAGCAAAATTCGATAACTGATACAGCTTTTGTTCTATATAGTCTTAATAATTACATCCGACCGGTATTAAGGTTTGATGGAATAAACTATGAGCATAACGATCCGTCTTACAATACCAATAAAGTCATTATTCAAAACAGTGAGCATGGCTGTAAAATTCGCAAATCCTTTCCAATCGAGAAATTAAATTCATTGTCTAAAACACTTCTTCGTGCAACATTAGAATCAAACCCGTTCATAGCGTATTTATCTTCAAAAGGACTTTATTATCTTGACAAATTTACCAACGGTTACTTAGATGAAGTCGACCTTAATGGAGAATTACTCAAATTTGCTTATAAGTGGGAAGCATTTTCTCTAATCGAATTTATGCTTTCACGGTTTAGGGAGTGCACCGACATTCAAGTTCTCGCTCGATTTATTGACAACGCATACCGCAAAGCTATGGATAATGATTTGCTTAACGAATTATTGACTCATTTCAAAGAGGTTTGTTTCACTTGTACCGATATAGAATTGAAGCGACTTCAGTGCAGTAATATGTTAAAAGGGGAGATTGGAGACATTATAAAATTTAGGACAAACTATGTAGTAGCTACGACTGATGTTTCCTCATTCTTATATGATAATGAGTTTATGTTTAAAGATATTTTTCCTCACTCAGTATTGTGTTTTGACTGGATGACCAAATCAATGCAATATTTTACCGGCATAAAGCCTGGTCGACAAACATGGATTACTCTTCCCATTAACAGACGATTTTTTGAAGAGGTCAAAATTTCTAATCCAAGACATATTTTATTCAGCGAAGTCACTGTTTATGCATATGTAGGTTTGAGGAATGGTTGTCATCAAATTGCTAAAATGAACAATATATTTGATCATCAAAGTCACATTGAATTTTACCAGATTATAGAACCTACAAAAACTATTGCGTCTTCACAACTGGTAAAGACAGAAAAAAATGATATATTTTTATATGACGTGAAAGCAAACAAATTATATGATATCCGAGAAAATAAATGGACTGCAGAAAATAAGGTTATATCCGTTGACCGAACCAAAGATTTCGAAAAGTGTGTAATCAGTTTGTCATCGGATACTAAAAAGCACTTTACATACGTGAAACCAGAAATAAAGAAGCATAAATTATTTGGAACCTTCAAAGAGAACCAAAACATTATACATTTTAAGTACAATCTTAGTAAAAAGGAGCAGCAGCTAGTTGTGAAAAAACGACTTGCAGAAGATAAATTAATGTTTGATGAAAAAAGACGGTGGGAAGAGAAGAACATTCTTTCGACGTACGATAATTTATCTGCCCAGTATGTCATCCCAGTTCCAGTAAATTACGATGAAAAACAGACTGTGTTTTGTCTTATCGATACTGGCAGCTTAAATAAAATGATTATGAAACAGCACTCACCATCAGAAGAGTTTAAATTCGAAAAAAATAAAAGATATTGTTATGAAAAACAAAACACACATTTCATCATTATATAAGCTTATTGGAGTACCTCTACACTTAGAAAATTTGTTTAAGAAAAATCAAGTCTGCAAGGAAAGCAACCCAGATAATATTATAGATCGTGTACTTGAAGAATGGTACATTGCTACACGTCGAATTGAGTTTAATCCAAACACAGCAGGAAAATTGCTAGAATTTGCATTACACTCTCTTAACCTAATAGACCCATTTCAGAATACAATGCGTCACTGTGCCTTGGACAATCAAAAAGGAAAAATGGAAGTTATTATAACACAAATTCACTCATATTTGTTTCAGAAGTTTTCAAGTGGAACCGATTAGGATGTGGCTTTGATATGAACACAAACATCATGTAATATTCATAAAACGTTTTTATTTTTTAAGTTATAACAGTTGAATTGGGCCAACAGTTTTGCAACGAGGACAATAGAATTGCCCACGACAATTGTTAAAGTACGGCCCGAAACACTGCAAACAGCTAAACAAGTGTCCACATGTTTCTCCTTTCACACGCTGGGGATTTGATTTAGGCGCTTGTTTGCAGAAAAAACAAGTTGAAAGCTCTAAACGCTTCTTATAATGATCAACAATACAGTTTATCTCTTTAGTGCAAGTTTCTGTATGCTGCTGTAACTCGGTGTCAATTGATCTGCCTAGCTTTGTAATGTTTTCCAACAAGCCTTCACACCTTTCTAAATTGCCGTGACATGAATCAAATCCGACATCACGGTTTATATCATTCTGTTCGCTTTGTTTGCTTTGTCTGGTCTTCGATTTCTTCAAGTTGAATGTTACACTTTTTTCGTGTTTCCGTTTTCCGCAAAGTTTTGAAGTTGATGATTGATCAGAAGTTGATGGTATGCATGAAGATGATGACATGCTTGACGCAGGATCTGTTTCTTTGGCTGCTGCGATAACCGCGCTGTCATCGATATAGGCACTAGCTGTGTTGACAGTTTGGTTTAACTCATCATCTTGGAAATAATCTAGATTTTGTTCCTCAAATAACTGCAGTAAACCCTGAGCCATAATTCGTCTTGACTTCTCTGTAGATTTTGTCAGATTAAAGAGCTATTGATCGGATCGGCCTTTATATAGCCGCTCAAAGCTGACGCATTATAATTTCAACCAATCAGATTTCAGCAAACAATAAACCTTTTTAGTATTTATATAAATATGTATACCATTGTGAATCGTGTCACAGGTTATAATGGGGGAGGAATTTGTAAAGTTAATACATGCTGGTTCAAAAAGGAGATCGCGCACAATGAGTGAAGATGCCCCACCCAAGAAAAAAAGAAAACTACAGAAGATAGAAGACTGTGTTGATAAATCTTACATAGTGAACAATTTACCTAAAAAGATAAACGACCAAAAATCATCACATGCATCATCATAATCTGATGGAAATCGCAACAAAGGCATTTTTGATTTTTGTTTTTTACTTTAC